>LQNS02278139.1:5380473-5392770 GCA_001587735.2 Parhyale hawaiensis
GTTTCTTTTTTGAGTCGTCTTTCATTTACATATTTATAGAATGCCTTTGGGTTGCGTTTTGCCATAGCGGCTACGGAAACTTCCTTCTCCCTTTTTGTGGTTCTGACTATTTTCTTCACATCCCGACAAGCCTTTATGTGACTGGACCTGTTCTCCTCTGTTGGATTACACTTCCAGGCTTTGTAACGCGCTTGTCGCTTAGCAATGCAGCATTTGACTGTCCGATTTATCCACAGGGGGTCATTACTGATATGAAATGACGAAGGTACCGCATAATTATATACATCCGTACCTCATGTCATTGATCATGATAAGAATGGTGTTGAAATTTGGAAAAGCTTTTCGATGTGCTGTGAGTATTATTAAGTAGGAGTCCTAATTTTTGACCGACAACAAGGGCTTGTAACGTTTTTTATATTCCATCCATCTCGGCTCATGAATAGGTCAATTTTCTAATAACTTAACATCCGGGAAGCGGAAAAAAATTTTGAACCGCAGGTCTTACTGAGTGCAAGTTTTAATTTTTAATTGACTGTATGAACAAAATGTTCCCTTAAGCTCATTAATTCGTTCAAAGCCCCAAAAGGAACATTTTTCTTAACGTAGGTACTAGTGGACCCATGCGTGAAAAAATCCCGCAATAATCGATACGTTTGCCTAATACCTATTGGCCTTTGCGGAATCATCTCTGATGACTTACTTCTTCATTTTCTCCATTGATCTTTTGTCGTGATCTCATCCTTAGGTCTTCTACAGTATATTACCTTTGATTATGCAAATACAATTTTTGCTTATTTTTCAAGGTAGGAGTCAAACTTTTAAAATGTTAATAGTAAGTTAGTGCTCGGGTATGTTGTAACTATAAAAACAATTAGTGAAGAATAAAACTTAACCATTTCCCACGTTTTGCCAACATTTGCTTATCGTACGGGGTTCTGCTGTTACGTCAGATTATGCAACATCACTCTCTAGTCAACATGGGCAATAAAAGCGGTCTAAGCAGTGAAGAAAAGATTAAAGTGACCTCGTTATTGGCTTCAGGTAAGATAGCACTCGAAGTTTCCAAGGAATTACAGCATGATCACCTAACAACTAAGACTTATGCAATTGAAGGTAAATTCAACCGAAAAACACCGGATCGAGCCTCTACGAGGAAACTGACTGCTCAGGATATGCGACATTTGATGGTTTCTATGGCTAGAAAATAACTTTCTACTAGTAAAGCGATATTTGAAGACGCTGGAGCCCCAATACTAAGCAGAAAGGCAACATGTGAGATTCTGCAGAAGCTAGGGAAAGTGAAAAAAGCAATTAAACGACCACTTCTAACAAAAACTCATAAAAAATAGGGTCAAATGGGCTGAAAAGAACATGAAAACTGATTTCTCCAGTGTCATATTTACTGACGAATGCAGAAGCCACTCTTGATTGTCCAGATGGATGGGCGTCTGGATGGTTCCTCCCTGACCAACCTCAACAGACACGGCTTAAGCGTCAACAAGGTGGTGGAGGTGTAATGTTTTGGGCCGGGATGGAAGGTAACACCCTTTTTGGTCCTTTTGAAGTGACAGAAGGAGTTAAACTGAATGCAGAAAGGTGCTGCCAGTTTCTTGATCCCAACTTGATTCCATGGCTAGATGAGCAGACTATCGTACGCAGATCCAAATTGGCATTTCAGCACGATAACGCTCCCTCACACCGAGCAGGGCACACTGCTAACTGGCTTGCAAATGGAGGATTTAAATCAGAAAGGAATTTGAAATGGCCAGCGAATAGCCCCGATTAAATACCATTGAGAACCTCTGGGCAATGATCAAAAGGAATGTTTGTGAAGGTTGTCGGCAGTTTTCTAGCGAGGTAAGCCTGTGGAATGCAGTGAAAACATCTGCAGATTCAATTCCCCCATCTGAAATATTAAACCTGACAGAGTCTGTTGATAATCGCCTTAAAAATCATGAAAACTGGAGGTTGCCATGCTCAAAATTAACTTATGTTTACCACTACTGAACACTTATTTCAGTGTTTATTGAATTGCTCTTTGCATAATTTCTTGGCTTTGGACATTTAATATAAATATTCCTGTTCATTGTATTTATTTCCTTTTTGTGGCGTTTTTATTAACTTGTTGCATTATCTGAAGTAACGGTATAACTCGTAAAAAAGCAAATTGTATGATAAACTCAGCAAACGGCTAAATATTTATTTTATAAGTGCTGTTTATATCTGCAATATAGCTATACATTTAGTTAATATTTAAATTTCAAAGTTATGCACTTATCTTGAAAATAAAGTAAAAAAAATTTTATTTGCATAATAAAAGGTAACATACTGTATATCGATAGGCAGAAGTAAAATCTTGAGTAAAACACGCCAATGAACTTGAGTGCAACGCCAGTCAGGTTAGCTTATATACAATGTTTGCGCTCGGTAGCAATGATACCATTGATACCGTCTTTCCAACTCAAATATCTGTTTCATTTGAAGGTGGGAAAATTTGGCCTTTGAAGAAAAAACTTCTTCGTCATATAAGAAAAACAGTAAGCTAGAAGAAATAATTGTGTATGGCCTTTGAAAATTCACCTCCAGAGCGCATTGTTTACCATCTGCTGAATTTATGCATCGTGACCTGATAGAAAAAAACAAGTTATAAAATCGGACTCCAGAAGCTGCATGCATATTCTTCCAATTTCAAGAAGTGTTTCAAGTGAGCAGTGTCTTCAGATAAAGGGATAAGGATCAGCCTTCACCATCACCATTTACCGCTCTAATAGCAGCTTAAATCGATCCCCATGAAAATGTAACTTGGCTATAAAATCTGCAAGCCCGTCTATTTCCCGCCTATCTATTTCGGAGCGTGACTTGAACGATAGCTATATAGATACATATATAAACAAACACACGACGGTGTTTATTAATAATGATAATCCGAAGCTTAAATAATGCTAACAGCACGTCTTCTAATGAAACAATTAAACTAAAACGAGCTCATTACCCGTGTCGAATTGATCGCGAGATCCTAGAGTTTTAGTGATGCTAAAGTCTGATATGTCGCTTATATATGTTCTGATTACATACTCTATGCACGGCTGTGTTAGGTTGAAGACCTTTTCTCGATTGATACAAACATCTTATAACGCTTCTGAACGCAAAAATTTTCCGATGTAGTATTTTTAATAAGCGGAAGTTGTGATTTTTACATTATAACGACCTAGCTTGTTCTTGGATTATACCCAGGAAATTTCCAAATTGTGTGGAAGTCTGAGTCTTACGTTTGATTGCCTGAGGTCTATATCTAAAAATATTGTTTAAATATAGGAGTCTAAAAATATTGTTTAAATAGAGGAGTCATGTGGAGTGACAAATCTTATTTTTACAATCGCATGATGCCCGTAAACAGGGAAATCGCTCAATGTACGACTCATGTTGAGTGTGAGTCCTAATTGTATGAGCCACACCGAGTAGGGGGGGGGGAGGAGGGTCACACCTCTCGACTGCATGCTGTCTCCATTAGCTCAAAAATTCTTCAATGTAAATCCGGCTACCCATTTACAACTTTTAATGCCGCCAGCAGCCTACAGTCAGCTCAACTTGTCCTATTCCGTAGTCCTGACTATGAACATTGTGCTCTGATGGTTGAGTACATTTTTATTTAATTTAAACTGATTAAATTAGGAGCAATTGTTGAACGTCCGCCATTGGTACTTAGATAGTGTTAAAAATTACTGTACCTCGTCCCTGAGATTTTCAACAGGTTTTTGGACATTTATATTCTGTGCTAGCTAAACGCGTTCCGCAGCAACGCAAGTAGATTAGTTGAGTTGGTTCTAGGCTGCTAGCGCCATCAAAAGTCCTATGTGACCAATCTGTTGGATCGAGCGAAAGCTTCAATTTTAGGTTGAAAAGCGTAGGACTGGCCAGGACTCGGTCACGGAGGTTTGCCCATCCTATGTTAGTAGAATATTCACCCTTAGGTCCACGTCTAATGTCCAGCTTGAGTCGTCTCTCTGCTCATCCCCTCAAGGGGCATAAGATGGGCTATCGACCTTAGGGTTAGGTTAGTTTGAGGAGCAGCATTCCCAAGGGGAATTTTGTTAGTTACCTTTGCCGTTAGCTAAGTCTGTCTGTCGTTTGTGCCCACTTAACTTCCTTCCTATTTCATGCTGATAATACTTTATTTTGCCCTTCCTCTTCTTTCCCTACTTACTGTTCCCATATGCGTTGATCAGTACAATAACACGAGAATATTATACCGTATTAGTGTATCATCAAAACACTCTAAAATTATTGTATAAAACTTCGTTAGTTATTTGATTGTACATAAAAGTGCCATGCCTCATCTGGAATTGACAGCAGAAATTACTTACTTTGACGAAACCGCTGCTTTTTGTAGCCTCATCGTGGCACTGCTTGGAAGCACATGAATCACCTCCTTAGAGGGGGCGACGCGCAGTAGTTAAATTGATGAGTTTACAATGCTAAGCGGCTGAATGTTGTATTGAGTTCTAATAAACGCAATTGCACCCCCAGCGTTTATGTTATTGAAACATTTTCACCCAGACCGTTTGCTCAGCAGGTGTCACTAGTGAAATTTTAAGTGCTAATTGGGAGTGATTTATACCTCAAAGAGCAGTGCGCATTTAACTACTTGAGCAGATACTACAACGCTTTCGGCCGTGGAGCAGAGGACACTCGTTCTTTTGACTACTGTTAGCTGCCGGCAGCCGAGCTGTGAGTACAGAAACTGAATGTATCTCGGTGAAATCCTCGCAAGCAACGATTACCAAACATAACTAGAAACTACAGCATTAGGACTATCGTTACTTGGATTTACCTAAAAAACTTGCTGGTGATGAACATTAGGAAAATGCAATACCGATCAGCAGTGCAATGAAGAAGCTAACCTGAAGAAATAATGATCAGAAATCGCTGCAAATGTTATAAACACCATCCTATGTTTGTGTGGTTACCTCCACCTAGGAGGTCATGTTTTTGCCTAGTTTCTCCGTCTATCTATCGCTGTCACCGAGATACACTCAAATAGTTATAGATGGATCGTTACGAAACTCACAGGAATTGGTGAATATGTCAGGAGGAACAAATTATTAACTTTTGGTGAAGATCCGCTCAACCTTTTTTTTTGTTTGTTTTTTTTTTTTTCTATGTAGCATAGCTCAATAAGTCATGGTCCCATGTTTATGAAATTAGTAGGAATTGTTTTGGTTTGTCCTAACCTAATTTTTGTTTTGATCAGTGTGTTTGTTTGTGTCTGTTTGTCAAAATGTTTTCTACTAACAAAACTCAAAAAGTTATGAACGGATCTTCATAAAATTTGCACGAATAGCGAAAAATGTTGAAAGGCAGCAATAACTTAATTTTGATCTTGATCGGTTTATCTGTTGTACATCTGACATCATCTGCTCCGTTGAGGATGTTCAGGGGGAGCTCAGGCGGGGCAGGAAGTCTACTGCCGCCAGTCCGTATGGCCTCACCACACTCCACCTCCGTCATCTGGGCTCTAGTCTATAGAGGGCTGGACTTCTGGTGCCAGCTCCTCAACTTGCCTCTGCAGGAGGCCAGTGTTCTCTCTATATGATCCCTTGAAGTCATCGTTGTGCTGCTTAAACCTGATATACCAATAGATGATGGGAGCTCCTCTCGTCTCGTCTCATCGTCTCTGCCCCGTTGTCAAGCTCATGTAGAGACTTCCCTCAGCTCTCAGCAGCTCTGTCGACAGTAGCCCATCAACGTGGTTTTAGGTCCGGCAATTCCACTACCTCGGCCTTGCTCCTCATGGCACGAACAATTGTGGTGGGTTTCAGCCAGGAGAAACCTACTATGCGGACTGTCCTGCTGGCCGTTGATTTTTCCGAGGCTTTTGATACTGCTAATCAAAATCAACCTCTCGATCTTGTCCAGTTTTCTACAGTCAACCACAACGTAGTATGTTAGTTAGCTGATTACATCAGGAGCAGAGCAACGTGTTGCCGCTACGGTTCCTCTACCTCTCCTTTCCAACGCATTCACTGTGGTGTAAGGGATCGGTCATTTCCCCTTAGCTTTTCAATCTATTGGTGTGCAGTTTCCCTAACGCCGCAGTTTTCATCACTTCCCATTCCGACGACTTCATCATCACTGTACAGTTGCTCTTTCAATTAAAAGCTCCTTCTGTACTTTCCGTGCGGCCGAAGTCGCCAAATGGGCAAAAGAGCATCATCTTGTACTCTCTATCCCGAAATGCAAGCCCACACTGTTGACTAGGAACAACCACCAGGTCCGGACGAATACGTGGGTTACTCTAGGTGCATCTCCCCTTCTCCCAGAAAAAGACCCTAAGATCTTGGGCTTTTACTGGGTCCTTAGTTTCCATTCGCATCCCAATGCCAAGGAAGTTGCCAGACTTTGTATCGTTGAGGTCTTTGCAGGCATCAACTAAGGTCATCTGAAGGAAACCTTAATCCTAACTCACGTAAATAGCCCTCATCTGGTCCATTATTACCTACGCCGCACGAGTGTGGTACCCTAATGTTTCAGCCTCCTCCATAGCCAAACTACAAACCGTACAAAACGCTGCTCGGCCCGTAGCTGCCGGCGCCCACCGCATGGCTTCTCTGAGCAATCTCCATCATAAGACCCTGGTGCTCCCTGTTGGATGGTCTCTGGACCTATTAAGTAGATAGCATTTTTTCAGTCTCTTGTCTTTGGCCACCTGACTCACACTTTAGCAACTGCTGACCGTGGCGTTCGGCTCGTCCGCCACACCCTGTTCTCTAATGGTCGATCATCGTTTTCTCACTTCCTTGACAGTCGTGACATCTCGGCCGTCACTCAGGGGCGGCTTTGTAGTCGGCGCACAGTGGTGTGGTGATGTCGGCCTTTGCTGGCCTAGAGATTGACGAAGTGCTCGGTACTCCTACCCCTCCGATCTCTCCTACTGAATTAACCTTGTCTCGGCCTTTCTGCTCTTTGCTATTGCAGTTTTGGTCAGGGTGCTGTGTGGCCCTCGCCTCCTACAAGCATAGGAACGGACTTGCGCCTTCCCCCACACTGCTCTCTCTGCCGGGCGAAGGGGCATACCATCGGCCATTTGTTTGCTTGCTTCTATCTTCCAACAGCTCTCAACCCGGCTGCACTCGCGTCGTTCACGACGATTTTGCGTTCAAGTAAGCTTTCCTGCGCGCGTCACCAATAAAATGAACACTACCTAGCCTAACCGAGACTGAACTAACTTTGTCTAGCCTAACCTTTCCTAGCCTAACCTTTCCTAACCTAACCTTTCCTAACCTAACCTTTCCTAACCTAACTTTACCTAACCTAACTTAATCTCTGATACAGCGAGCAGCGCACCAACTTGAACACCGCCCGCACGCACACGATCTGCCTACACAACCCGCACACAAATCCATCGCAAACGACGAGAGCGCAACCCGGCTGATCTCTGAGGTGAGCTCCCCCCATCGCCCTGAGCGTCTCTCTCGTTCTTCCCGCCTTTTCTTCGACAACCACCACCCTCTTCCGCTCCCGGAGCCTCTTCCTGCTGGCGAACGCAGTTAGGCGTTAGCACAACTATATAATATTTGCTTAATTGTTATGAACGGATCTTCAAGAAAATTGCAAAATTTGTTTTTACTGCCAGAAGCACAAATGACCAGATTTTGATGATGAAGAAGTATTTCTAATTTCAGGATCAATTTGAGTTTTCGTTAACATTGCCTAGCTTGGCGGAGGTATGCGCTCTAGTACTGCCCTAATTTTGGCATGTTTCTAAGCCTGCACTAATTTCGCCATGTTTCTCCGGTGCTTTGAAAACATGTAGCTCATTTTCCTTTCGTTGCTCACTTTGTACGTTGGCGATACATTTATTTTCGCCACACCAAGGTTTTTTGTATCGAGATGCTATTCCCGTCGTTCACTATCCGTGTTGTTTATTTGAAGGCAAATATATATTACTGCCTAAAGTCAGAGGGCAAAGAAAAGCCATTGGATGAGGTGAGTTATTTCACCGAAGGAGGTTTAATGGTAGAAGGAAACACGGTCTTTTCCTGTCGTTTGTCTCGCTAAGCTTATGTTCATCCACGCTGCTTGAGAGTCGTGATCTTGGCGTTCGATATACGTATGAAACATCGAGTTCTGGACCCTCACAAATTCTCCCTTAAGCGTGCTCTAATCGTAATTACTACTCTCCGTTGAAAGTATCGAACTATTGCAGGTGAAGATTGTTTGGATTCTGCAATGTGCATGTGGCGCTGTCAGCTCCTACTTGCATGATTGCCAGTGAGCAACTGGAAGTGGGACCAAGGTCTATTCAAGCTTCTTGACTGGGACCCCAGCCCACCCCTCGCTGCCTTCTTTTATTAGATCCCCTTGGGTTCGCGCGACCTATGTTATGGGAAGTCGCGCCCCGAGCAGACATTGTTCTTGGCTAGGCTTTCAGGAGATCATTTTCCTTTTGGTGTCTTCTTTGGTTTATATTATGTTCATACTGTATTTCTACTGAGGGTGATCTGTTGTTCTCACCGCATCCCTTTTCTGACCTGATGTTCCCCATGCGCGTTGATCCAGCGTGGTAATACACTCGTGCATGGGTTTCACATTTTTTTTAGCATGCTTTGTGTCCCTTTTCATGCCTTGGAACCATCGTAGATTCTTAAATCAATGATGGCATGATTTTCGAAGCTCCTAAGATATAGGGGCATATTTTGCTTTCGTATTAAAAATTGACACAATTCGTTATCAGGAAAGTCAAATGATAGAAATGTTCTGCGCCTATGAATCGCCAGCGCCTAACTTGCTCAGTATATAATGGTGATAAATGTCGCCCATAGTGGAAGTGTTAATCACGAGCATGAATGAGGAAGCAGATTTTGACCCCGGGGTAAGCTACTAGAACGAAATCCTTGCGGGAATCTACAGCCCACTGCATAGCACAGGCTCGCAGCATTGAAGTAGAGTGAAGAGGGAGCCATAGCCTCTGAAGCGCAACACTGTCAGAGCCCCCGAACAGGCACCGTGGACCCACATGGGGCGCGTCCGATTGGGCAAGGAATTTGAGCCTTTGAAGCTTAAGTCGTCCTAATCTGCAGACATTTACCGTGGCTTCGACTTGTTGATTCAAGTTTCAGGCGTTGACACTTATTCGGATACCTGTGAGACTTCCATGAGCTTAGTCTTGCCTCGTGGCATGGAGATTTCTGTCGCTCAGCAAAATCGGGCGGCTTCTAGTACCTGAACACGATTTCGAGTGATGAAGCTAAAGTTCAGATCTGCATTTCCGGTCAAGTCAAGTAGGCTTGGCTTACAAGGACTTTGATGACCCAATTGAACTCATCCATATGGCACTGGTCCTTAGACAGCCTCGCTGACACTTGGCGAGAGCGGCTGTAATCGTCGCCTGCGTTTGGCCGAGGCCTCTGAAAGTACAGGCCTGGTTCAGGGTCTCTAAAATGGCCCGATCGCGTACAGTCCCAGGAAAACCATTAGACGCAGCTTGATATTTTTTGTACCTGTTCTACACGCTTCAAACATATCTCGATAGAAAAATTAATATCAACTACTTGAAAGTAACAAAATTACGATAGCTTAAGTTTTCTATCCACATAAGCCCAAAATATGCTGAGTAGGCACCAAAGTATCAGGCTGCGTCTAATAATTTGTCAAGGGACGGAACCGATCGGGCAATTTTAGAGACCCTGACCCAGGCCTGTACCTTAGGAGACCTTTGTTTGGCACGAGTCTCGTGACTTTCGTCCTCTCGGGGGATATAGGATGGGTGTTGAGGTTAGGTTGTTAGGTACTCTCGTGCTACGTTATGAGGAGCAGCGACCCTAGGAGAACCAGCTAGGTTACCCAAGTTCTCCGGGACATCTCTCTTTCGTGCATGCTTTGCTTCTTTTCATTATCATACCGTTGTTGATGATGCTGTTCTCTTCTTCCTCTTCTTTCCAGACTTGTTGGTTATGTGCAAGAACATCTTTGTGCAAGAGTTCCGCGTTTTATCGACATATTACGTGTCCGTTAATGTTTCCGTTGTTAAATCGTCTTTATAGTGGAAACGGAGACTTGAACTACTCGCTACAGCGAACTTCTGTTTCATACAGTTTGTCGTGCCACTCCACTCCCATAATACATATAGTTGGTAGCAAAGCTAAGATAAATAAAACGATATATAAACTTTTTGTACCACTTTACTGGTAAAAGATGGTGTGCAAAACGTGGCGGAAAGACGGAAATTTGGAGCATGGTACGACTTGCATGTACGCAAACGGCACCAGCTTCCAGCATTCAGAATTATGTTTCAACACGATGCTCGGGCAACTTTAGCGTCTTCTGAGCTGGTGGAGAAGAAGTCACTAGAGTAGAGATCGTGATTTTCATCTTTTGGATATTGCAGTTTAGTTATCAACGAAGAACTGGGCGACCACTTTGAAGCCTTCCCAAGTCTCCTCAGCGGTGGGGAGGATGAGGCCAGGAGGCAACTCGAAGCCGAAGAGACCTTGGTCCCTGAGCTCGATGGTGTAGGCGTACTCGGAACCACCCTCTCCCAGGGCCCAATCGTCAGATCCGCCAGCGGCGATGTCTGTGAGTAAAAATTACAGGAATGAATTGCAGATGAATGAAAGTAGAGTTAACGACACCATACTCATGGGTGTATCGTCCGGGCCAGTGAAATTGCGATATTGAGGCTAGACTGGCCTGGAAGAAGCTTTTGTCGTGCTACTTTGAAATCGTGTTGCAAATGTTGACTCCAGCCGGAGTACGCGTGGCCTCTTAGTGGGCGTAGTGTGGGTCATAGCGAGACCAACGATAAGAGGTATCCTATCTCGACGGTCTCGGTCATCGGATTAGGTTAATGAGGATTACCATCGTATGCTACTGAGAGCAGAGCCACCAGGGGGACCCCAAAGGTTACTTTTCTCTATAGCTCGCACTTCAGGACGTCTTTCCTTCGTGCTCACGTTGCTTCCTTCCTCTATCGTGCTCTTGATGTTTCTTTCCTCTACTTTTCTGATATATTGTTCCCGTGAATGTTTGATCATGTGGGACAACATCCTCCTGCAAGAGTTCCACATTTCTGTCGACATATTATACGTGTGTGTCCTCTCTTTCCCTCTGTGAGATCGCCTTAGCAATGGAGACAGATTCTTAAGCTACTCAATACATCTTAACTAGAAATTACAGGAATGAAATAGAGAGCGTATTAAAGTGTACAGTTACTTAAATAATTGACATTCACGGCGTATTCGATCGACCAGTGGAATTAAAATTTCGAGGCTTGGCTTGTCTGGATGCGCGTTAGTTTTACTATTTAAAATCTTGTTGCAGGTGTTGAAAGCGACTCAAGTGCCCTTGAGATTGTTGAAAATTCCATTTTATTGCGCGAGCTTGAATTTCTGAAAATGTCTACAGTAATCGACTTCTGGGTAGCACAGGAAATCCTTTACAATAGGGCGAAGCCAGCGCATTTATCTGGGGTGTGTCGCTATCACGTCAAAACCGGGAAACCGCTACCTGGAAAAAAAAGTTACCGTACACCCGAAAAGTGATTGTGAGAGCGACATCTAGTGACGAGCGGTGTAAACTCAACTACAATGAATTTCCGTTTTAATTGAAATTGTGTCAATATAAATTCTAAGTTAGTGGTCTGATTTACTTATTCTAGTGTACGAAGTTCATTTGTTGCGTATCTGAATGGATTTAGTGCGCCTTTTATTTAAAATAGGCGTTTGTGTTCGGTGATCTATGCATCACCGCTACCCGTGTCGCAGTTAACATTTGAGCTATGATGGCGACACGAGTTGCGACTGGTTGGGTCACCGGTAACCCAGAAATGCTGAATGCAACGCACCCTGAGGTTTCCGACAAGTCAAACCCAGTGGGCTCGACTTCGCTCCAGTACCAATCACACCCAAGATCTGTCCCATCGCCCAGTCCCCAGATCCGTCCGCACCGATGTCTGCCTTAGGAAACTGCGCTACTGAGATCTAAAATGATTACGGAGGTTGAACTGCTATTCCGGGGCTCGGTAGCAACAATGTGCTGCGTAGTCTAATGTCAGGAATGGTATCAACCTACGCCGCGGAGCATATAATGTTTTGGAGCCCCTGTGTTAGGGTGCAGTAACTTACAGATGGTGTTGGTGGAAGTGTTTTGTAACTTAGAGATAGTGTTGGTGGAAATGTTTTGTAACTTGCAGATGGTGTTGGTGGAAGTGTTTTGTAACTTACAGATAGTGTTGGTGGAAGTGTTTTGTAACTTACAGATAGTGTTGGTGGAAATGTTTTGTAACTTGCAGATGGTGTT
>LQNS02278139.1:5430007-5445762 GCA_001587735.2 Parhyale hawaiensis
GAGATTTTCCGGCAGGAATGCCGAGATAAATTATTCCTACCGAGCTGCGGAGAACTACCGAGTTTGCACTGTGCGGATCACTCATCGAGTGGATACGGTGGTAAAACTATGACTATAATAATAATAATAATGCTTTAGACACTCAGTATCGAAAATTAGACTTGAGATCTTCAGTAATATAGGAAGTGAAACTCTGCAGACGACCAAGAACGGGGAAGTAAACTCTGCAAACGATCTTTAATGTTAAGTCAATCTTTGCAGACGATTGATAGGAACAAGTCAAACTCTGCAGACGATTTGCCGCAGACGATTGGTAACGGGAAATCAAACTCTGCAGACCATTGGTAACGAGATTTCAAACTCTGCAGACGTTCGGTAACGAGATATGAAACTCTGCAGACGTTCGGTAACGAGATATCAAACTCTGCAGACGATCGGTTATGAGATATCAAACTCTGCAGACGATCGAAAATGAGATCAAACTCTGCAGACGATCGGTAACGAGATATAAAACTCTGCAGACGATCGGTAATGGCGAATCAGACTATGTCCCAGCTTAATTGCTGTTCAACGTCATTCGCTTCTTGGTTACGCACTGCCGACCTCTACGGAACCGTTTTTAAATTCTTTGAAATTAATTAGTTGGAAATTTTGTAATGAAAAGGTATTATCGATTAGGAGGCGAAATTAAGTCCTGAGATCTAACTTTTCCGAAATTCCAGACGAGTGCGCAGGCTTTGCTCAGTTGAATCATGTCTCCTTCGATATCCCTCAATTGATCATATCAGACCGTTTCGACACCCATGACCTTTAACTTCTGACTTTTCACCTTTGCGACCCTTGCGTGCAACCTTCCGGTTTAGGACGGCCAATGCACTTCCGGTGTAGCGGGGGGTCATGGGGAGACGCAAACCGAAAGTGGGCTGGGCCTGGGAAATCGGAAGTAGACGGGGCTGAGCTAGGGCAGGAGTGAAATCTCACGAGTGTCCAAACGGTCGGATAGCCAACTACTACACACTACTGTTGTCCTTGGTACTTTAGAAAACTTCGTACAACGGTGTTTCTAACAGTCTCGAGCGTACCTGCCTAGCGTTACAAACACTTTCGACCCGATTGCGAATGCCGTGAGCAATGAAAATTATTGTACTCTTGACCGCCTGAATGTGGCCTCACCGTGTGGTAGCAATACCTCCATCAGTAAATCCACCGATAGGTCCAGCTGGCTTTAATTCTTTAGTGTATGTCTTTAGATTCCTTGTTTCGAAGGAAAAATACCATTAAAAGTACCGTAAAACGGGGCGACTTCGGACAAAAACGGGTAAAAGGAACTTACTGGAGTGACATGAAAAGAATAAAAAATTGGAAGGAAACTTCTATTGCGTAATAAAGGTTGGTATCTCTGTAGTATATAACTAGGCCCACACTCAAACTCGACTAGCATAAAGACAGAAAGGAATACGTTTTGTTTGTTGGGATATAAAACAGAGATACCAACCTTTATTACTCTGTAGAAGTTTCCTTCTAACTTTTGATACTTTTCCTGTCACTGCCGTAAGTTCCTTTTACCTGTGTTTTTGTCTGAAGTCACCACCGGCGTCCGAAGTCGCCCCGTTTTATGGTACGTATCATAAGTAATAAATCGTGCAGTAAACGGTTAATTAAAGGATGCTACTCTTTATTTTTTACTTATCTAATTTTTTCAATGCCTCATAGGAGATATAGGTAGCCACTTGTCATAGAGTAGTGGTTAGTCTTTTCAACTCATCCACTCAGCCAAACGTGTTTTGTGCCCTAGAAACAACTGAAAATTGCACTGTTTTCTGAGTTTCACTGTAAATTTGCTATAATGACACTTGCCGCAGAAACTGATTTGACGGTTAAAATTGCAATAACTGTTTGTGACGTGCACAAAATTGTATTGACAACGACCTGACAAACCATTCGGACGAGTTGGTGAGTGAGTGCGTTGAAACGACTAACGTGTAGACAGGCCTTTAGGTTGGTTGAGGTCAAGGAGATTTGATAGAAGGAGGGAACACAGCCACATTTCTCCGTACTGACCGGGAAAGTCCTGTGTCTTTAGATGGCTGCTCTCTTCCCACCGATCGCAGGCTTGCAGCTATTTAATCAGTCAATCAGCGCCTCAACATTACAGGAAATTTCAGCTTCCCTCCTGTATCATCGATTGGCTCGTTACTATCTAGCTAAACTCACAGGGCTTGACCGCTCCAGAACTCTAGACAGGCGAGTTGGCTTCGCCAGTGCGAACGAATGTTCGCCTTTCCTGAAGCGCGGCAAAGAAGTTTGTTTTTCATTGCGAGCGCGCGATTAATTCAAATTGAAAACAGAATTCGTCGGTCGCGTAATGATGGCCCAAGACCGCCGAATTGTTGTCCATGGGAGCAATTTTTTATGATGTTTGCATGAACTGTGCGATCGCCTTCTGAAATATCGGATTTTGTTTTTGTCCTCTGGCTTTTTTGATTCCAGGATCGAAATGTTGCCTTGAAAAAACAAAATTCTTTCTTGCTGTACAGGAAGGCCAGATTTTCAATTGCGGGATACTCTCGTTTGCGGAATAAAACACTCAGGACTGGAGACATGTGTTGCAGGTGTGAAAAGCGACCCGTTTACGTTTGAGACGCTTGAAATCTTCATTTGAGGTAGTGGTGGCCCCAGGACATTCGCATTTTAGATGGGCTGAAAGAGGCTGCAGTAAAATGTGGAGGGACTTCACAATGGTAATAATATAGGGGGGGGGGGGGAGTTGAATGTGGGTTGGCTCATTCTTAGAGGCTGGAGCCCGTCCTTCGGCGCCAACTGTGTTCTAAGAGACAAAATTGAATATTACAGATAGCAATGCCCATCAATTGAGGGTTAACGCACGAACGTTTCAACTCATAGGTCACCCATCTGAAGTTCCCGACTAGTCAAGCCAACTGAGCTCAATTTTTGGACCCCACAGAGTACCTTATTTTCAGTCAGCCTTTTGGATCATTATTCTTTCACTCCTACTTTGCTTTCTTCCATGTTTATACTTCTGCTGATGTTGCCTTACCCTCCTTCTACTCCTCCTCCCCCCCCCGACATACCATAACTATATGCGTGAATCCGGGGTGAAAACACACTTGTGTGTAGATTGCACATTTTTAGTATCATTCAATAATACATATCCCTTTTTGCCCCTGTTTTGCAACAGCCTAGTGCAGTGGTTCTTAACCTGGGTTCGATCGAACCTGAAGGGATCGGTGAGTCAGTTTCAGGGGTTCGGCGATTTGGTTCACCCCACTCGTGTGATTCGTGGCGTCTCGCTCTGCTTGCTTATTTCGTTCGCTGAACACCTTAATTTTGTGTGCAAATAATGCATGGTTCAGTTTGCGCGCCAATGTTCTTGGTATGATAATATGCATATTCTTTGCATTTGAAGAAAAACAAAAGTGCATTTCATTTTCCCTACTACTAAGGGTTCAATGAATAAATGTATGGAACTAGAGGGGTTCGGTACCTCCAAAAAGGTCAAGGATCACTTGCCTAGAAGGTTTTTGGAACCTAGGGTCGGATTCTCAAACTCTTCGTAAGGCCCGCTGCACACGAAAGTCGAAACTTTGAAAATTCCACGTTCTGGAACAAAAATTTCTGTACCCGTGACTACTGCTTAAAGCCCGCTGCAAGCGGGAGTATGAATAAGGGAACCTTTTTACCTACACTTTGCCCATTACGTTGCCATGGTCACTGGTTCGTCTTGCCCTATTTTATGCTATCCAAAATTTGCTTATAATTTGAGCAGCCACGGCAGTTACTCCCCTACCGTGAGTGACTCTTGCTCAGTTTCGAATATCTCTCTTTATACCCACGGCAACAGCATGCCATGTGTGCCTGACTTCTGTGCTAAGGGTACCGAGATCGAACGACGAGCCAGCCAAGCGGTCTTTATGGCATCCGGCGTGCTGAGTCGGCACTTGCTTGGTATACAGAGCTCCGTACTTACCTGGGAGGATAGGGAGCTCGGGTCGGTGAACTTTCTATTTCGGCGCCCTAGTTCTTAGCGACCCGTGGTTGGCTGCAGCTGTACTTACTCCTCTGGAGCCAGTTGGCCTACTATATCTGCAGCTCGAACCAGTGCCGATGGAGGGTACAATCAAACTTGACTTTACCTTGACTTTAGTCTCGGTCGAGTTTCAATTCTCAGGGACCCGTAAATAAGTTAATCTGTACTCACGGTCACAGAAAGTTTTATGTCAAAAACGTGAAACTTTCCTGCGTTCAGACTCTCGGCCTTTAAGGGTATATTCTGGCTGGCCCTTTCCCTGTCAGAATATATATGGACCACACGAAGCCAAAGGGTACCAGCATACAGAGGCGACGCGACGCGATCCAAGGCGATCCTAAGAGATGTTGAACGACCCGCACACAACAACGGCAACACGAAGCGATGCTCACGGACGCTGAAGCTGTTATTCATTCCTTAATTATTAGAAAATATTGCTTTAACTAAAAATCAACATATTACTTACTTCTTAAAGATGCGGCGCATCGCCGATGTAGGCATTAGCGCCCCTAACATATTACAATAATCCTTCACAAAAATGTTCATGCATTGTAGTAGTGCACTCACCAGCTGTCGAGTTCGAATTCTTGGTTTACATACCTCTTCGAGCTGCCTAACGAGGCAGGGGTATCTGGCAATCCTGCTTTTTCTCTGTGGGCTTTTGGGAGGGTGTCTCGGTGTTGTAGCTAGAGCATAGTGTGCGAGTGGTAATGGTGTAGTGAGTGACGACCGGCAGGTATAGTAAAGGATATTGATACATTTTTTTGCATGTATTCTGTCACATCGGTATAAATGTGACCTGAACATTGAACACTTACTGTCACCGAGTGCCTCCTGTGGTTATGTGAACGTGTTTTGGCAGTGCACATAGTCTAATGCATACCGTTTTTGTATTAGGAGTTTGTAACACTCTTCATAAATAACACCAGGACGTTTATTAGTGTTGCGTTGTTTCCATGGGTATTTAACTACTTGAGATAACAGCGTCTTGCCTCTTACTCGGGTCCATCAGGGAATTGGAAGGGTTCTACCTTAGCCATTAGCTAGGCCTTCGGGACGTCTGTCTTTCGTGCCCACTTTGCTTCCTTCCACTTTCATACTCCCACTGATCTTACTGTTGCCTGTTCTTCCTCTTCTTTCCCGACTTGCTGTTCCCATGCGCATTGATCCTGTGTGGGAACACCTTCGTGCATGGGTTCCCCGTTTTTCTGTCGACATACTAGATGTCCCTTTCTTTTCCTCTCTTAGAAGAGCTTAGTACTTATTTAGGGAGGCTTAAATCTTCTTATAATACCTAATTGGAAGGGTTAGGTTAATTTGATACGCCCTGCCACTAAGCTGGGAAGCTGCGGGCCGAGCTGTCCAGTGGTTTTCTGTGAGCTTAGTTAGGCTCTGGGGATGTCCTTCTGCTCACTCGTTCTCCCTTTATCTACCGTACTGATGACGTATCTTGCGTTCTTTCCTTCTCTCATTCGCTGCCACGGTACGCGTTGGTCAACTTAGGGCCATCGGGATGCATGAGATACGCGTTACCGCTGACATGAATTCTTCTGTTTACTCCGATTTATTTTACTTCTTTAATGTAACTGAGGTATTACTAGTGAAGCGGGAGTTTGGGTTGAGTGTTGTGGGAGTGGCAGTGGAGCATTGGCGAACCATATGGGATATGGGGTGCCCTAGCTCATGCGGCGTCCTTATGCGTCTCCTGTTCTTCTGTCTTCGTACTCCCCTAACCTGCTTTCTTCTGTGCTTTCTCTTCTGCTACGGTTTTTCTGCAACTGATAGCCTTTGTTCAGCTGTTCATGTTGGTTCTTCAAGTCATTACTACTTCTATCATCATATTTACTATAGTGTAAGACCCCTCTTCCCCATAACGTTCTAGTTCCGGCTGTCTAGCCGACTAAATCCTACATTTTAGATCGCTATTGGTCGTCTTCGATTCAGAAATGGCGGGACGTAGCCAGTATAGTATAATATTGTTGGTCCTCGACGAGTGATGACCTGCCTGTTGGTTCACGGGGTCAGTTCCGTGCGCAGCTACTGGGCTTCGCTTTGACGTACTGCGTCTCTGTTCTTTCTATTACTCTTCAGATTTAATTTCATGCGCTACCATGGGTATTTAGGCCTAGCCTTGCATGGGATAAGTATTTTCAGTAACTCTGAATAGGTAGGAGTCTAGCGAGTGGGTTTTGCTGTTGTCCTTCTTCTAGGTATTCAGATTTTACTGCGGAGGAACGATATCCTAAGCCTTGCCATGTGCATCGATCTTTGTGTCTTTGAGTAACAATCCTATATTGTAAGCCCCTTCGTGCCATTTTTCTTATTCATTTTTGGTTTATCGTATCGTGCTGCAATTTCTGGATCGCGCTTAGGTTTGGGAACATCTCATGGTTATTGGAGAGATACTTCTGTGCCTGACTCTGTTGCCGCCCTCTGTTCTTTCCCGTGAAATACTCTTGTTTTGTGACAGATCTGTGCGGCTGAATGAGATAATTTCCGTGCCCACTGCGTGTGTTTCCCATTTCATACCCTTACTGATGTTGCTATCTTTTATATTTCCTCTGGTTACCTAGGCTCGCCCAACAGGTGTTGAGGTGGCGGCGACCACAATGGGGTTCTGTAGGTTATTTTAGACGTTAGCTCGGCCTTCGACGACGTCCGTTCTTCGTGCCCACTTTGCTTCTTTTCGTTTTTATACTATTTGTTCGTGCTTTAAGGCCTTATTACACGGGCTGGCTATGTCTGGCGAACAGCGGGCGGACTCTCGGGGAACATGCCCGCCGAACATTGAGATGATATTACACGAGACGATGAAATCTCAAAGTCACGTCGGTCGGGCAGCTCTAAGTTACATACTTTTCATATGAATATGATTAAACAGTAAGCAAAATCTAAAATTTTTGGAGGAAATAACTTCTATAACTAGTTTCAATTAATTTTGCTATAATTTGAAAGGCCCTAAAACAAATAAAATGTTCGCCTGCTAATGCCCGCTTTTCTGAAGGCAAAGTTGGGGCAGCGAGCAAACCTCTGGCAGCAGCGAATGTCTGCCGGGCAGCGGGCAAAACGGGCTGCCTGCCGGGCAATTCCTCCTGTTTACCGGACAATGTTCGCCCGTGTAATAGGGGCTTTATTCTGGTCTTTCTCTTCTTTCCGGACTTGCTGTTCCCATGCGCGCTGGTCCTGTGTTTGAGCGCATTCGTGCATGGGTTCCCCGTTCCTGTCGTCATACCATGTATACCTTATTTCTTCCTCTCTTGGATCACCTTAGCTGTGGTGACGTGAATTATCCAATAATTATAATCTATTCAGATGAGGAAACGGTGGGGACTTATTACAGGTTCCTACAGAGCGCTTCGTAGCAGGCAACGTGATGCAAGTGTTAGTGTACAACGTACAGTTATCGGGAGTCGTAGTCCGTTACGGCAATTGTAATGTGGGGTTCCCACATTTTTTCGACCTGTATTGCATCAGTGCTGCTTGTTCACAGGCTGAGGGAAAGAGGCTTCATTCTCGGGCGGCAGCAGTCTGCTGGTGCCAGTCACGGCCCTAGTGACCACCTAAGGCCGGGAACAGACCGGAGCAACAAGCGACGCGATGCGATGTTTACGGGAGTCGTGTCGCCGCAATGCACGGGTGTCGCGAGGCATCGCAGTTGCGGCGGTGGTGGCAGCAGACTGCTGTACCCTCCGTTACATTTTGTCGCGCAACAAATATGTCGCGTTGCACGTCGCTTGTCTCGTCGGTGTGGCGGCGCCCTTAACGTTGACTGTGGCGCATGTCGGCGCAACGTAGAGTGCGTTTACCCAGACCTTTCAACTACTGGCACGCAGTAGCTGGCAGCGTTACTAGTGTGCCGGACCTGCTAGGTTCCCCTATAGATATTTGTTGGCCACGATTCTTCTCACTTCATTTGCGGCGTCTGACCACACTCTAACCATGCGCGTGGTTATACAGCGAATGTTCCTGCCGTCAGGTACCATGCATGCAGCGGTGGAAGTAATGTCACCAGATATTCGAGAGTGCTACATTGTTATCACTGTTTGTCGCTGCATTATTAATATTATTTGTCTACTGTCTTCTAGAGGTTTTTAGCGGAAGTGCCCTTCAGAATAGCGTTTTTGTTTTGAGTAAACGTAGTGTAGACAGTATTAGGTGCAATTTCTCTTGTGCCCGGGCATATTCGTAAGGTTATTTACCGTCAACCGGGGTAACTCGGGACACCCGGGGTAACTCGGGACAGCACTCTGTCACGCCATATTGAGGGCTGTAAAAACCAAACTATGCAGAGTTTTGCCAAACTAAAAATAGGGCAATAANAGAAGAGCTTAGTACTTATTTAGGGAGGCTTAAATCTTCTTATAATACCTAATTGGAAGGGTTAGGTTAATTTGATACGCCCTGCCACTAAGCTGGGAAGCTGCGGGCCGAGCTGTCCAGTGGTTTTCTGTGAGCTTAGTTAGGCTTTGGGGATGTCCTTCTGCTCTCTCGTTTTCCCTTTATCTACCGAACTGATGACGTATCTTGCGTTCTTTCCTTCTCTCATTCGCTGCCACGGTACGCGTTGGTCAACTTAGGGCCATCGGGATGCATGAAATACGCGTTACCACTGACATGAATTCTTTTGTTTACTCCTATTTATTTTACTTCTTTAATGTAACTGAGGTATTACTAGTGAAGCGGGAGTTTGGCTTGAGTGTTGTGGGAGTGGCAGTGGAGCATTGGCTAACCATATGGGATATGGGGTGCCCTAGCTTAAGCGGCGTCCTTCTGCGTCTCCTGTTCTTCTGTCTTCGTACTCCCCTAACCTGCTTTCTTCTGTGCTTTCTGTTCTGCTACGGTTTTTCTGCAACTGATAGCCTTTGTTCAGCTGTTCATGTTGGTTCTTCAAGTCATTACTACTTCTACTATCATATTTACTATAGTGTAAGACCCCACTACCTCATAACGTTCTAGTTCCGGCTGTCTAGACGACTAAATCCTTCATTTTAGATCGCTATTGGTCGTCTTCGATTCAGAAATGGCGGGACCTAGCCAGTATAGTATAATATTGTTGGTCCTCGACGAGTGATGCCCTGCCTGTCTGTTCACGGGGTCCGTTCCGTGCGCAGCTGCTGGGCTTCGCTCTGACGTACTGCGTGTCTCTTCTCTTTCTATTACTCATCGGATTTTATTTCATGCGCTGCCATGGGTATTTAGGCCTAGCTTAGCATGGGGATATTTATTTTATGTACATTCTGAATAGGTAGGAGTCTAGCGAGTGTGTTTTGTTGTTTTCCTTCTGCTAGCTCATTAGATTTTACAGCTGAGAAACGATATCCTAAGCCTTGCCATGTGCATCGATTTTCGTGTCTTTGAGTAACAATCCTATATTGTAAGCTCTCCCGTGCCATTTTTCTAATTCATTTTTGGTTTATTGTATCGTGCTGCAATTTCTGGTTCGCGCTTAGGTTTGGGAACATCTTATGGTTATTGGAGAGATACTTCTCTGTGCCTGACTCTGTTGTCGCCCTCTGTTCTTTCCCATGAAATACTCTTGTGTTGTGACAGATGGGTGCGGCTGGATGAGATAATTTCCGTGCCCACTGCGTGTGTTTCCCATTTCATACCCTCGCTATCTTTTGTTTTTCCTCTGGTTAGCTAGGCTCGCCCATCCGGTGTTGAGGTGGCGGCGACACCAGTGGGCTTTTGTAGGCTATTTTAGACGTCAGCTCGGCCGGCCTTCGAGACGTCCGTTCTTCGAGTCCGCTTTGCTTCCTTCCATTTTTATACTCCTTGTTCGTGCTTTATTCTGGTCTTTCTCTTCTTTTCCGACTTGCTGTTGCCATGCGCGCTGGTCCTGTGTTGAAGCGCTTTCGTGCGTGTGTTCCCCGTTCCTGTCGTCATACCATGGGTCCCTTATTGCTTCCTCTGTTGGATCACCTTAGTTGTGGAGACGGAGACGTGAATTATCCAATAATCTATTCAAATGAGAAAACTGCAGGGACTTATTTCAGGTTCCCACTGTGCGCTTCGTAGCAGGCAACATGATGCAGGTGTTAGTGTACAACGTACAGTTATCGGGGGTCGTAGTTCGTTACGGGAACTGTATTTTGGGGTTCCCACATTTTTCGACCTATATTGCATCAGTGCTGCTTGTTCACAGGCGGAGGGAAAGAGGCTTCATTCTCGCGCGGCAGCAGTCTGCTGGTGCCAGTCACGGCCCCTGTGACCACCTAAGGCTGGGAACAGACGGGAGCAACAAGCAACGCGATGCGATGTTTACGGGAGTCGTGTTGCAGCAATGCACGGGTGTCGCGAGATATCGCAGTTGCGGCGGTGGGGACAGCAGACTGCTGTACCCTGCGTTACATTTTGTCGTGCAACAAATTTGTCGCGTTGCACGTCGCTTGTCTCGTCGGTGTGGCGGCGGCCTTAACGTTGACTGTGGCGCATGTCGGCGCAACGTAGAGTGCGTTTACCCAGACCTTTCAACTACTGGCACGCAGTAGCTACCAGCGTCACTAGTGTGCCGGACCCGCTAGGTTCCCCTATAGAAATTTGTTGGCCACGATTCTTCTCACTTCATTTGCGGCGTCTGACCACACTCTAACCATGCGCGTGGTTATACAGCGAAGGTCCCTGCCGTCAGGTACCATGCATGCAGCGGTGGAAGTAACGTCACCGGATATTCGAGAGTGCTACATTGTTATCACTGTTTGTCGCTGCATTATTATTATTTGTCTGCTGTCTTCTAGAGGTTTTTAGCGAAAGTGCCCTTCAGAATAGCGTTTTTGTTTTGAGTAAACGTAGTGTAGACAGTATTAGGTGCAATTTCACTTGTGCGCAGGCCCATCGTAAGGTTATTTACTGTCTTACCGGAATTTTTAAGTGGTAGTGTAATTTGTGAGCGAGGTTTAGTTCTTTATAAAGCTATAGATGGCTGTACTGCTTTTGCGTAATTATCCCGCTCGCACGGGCTGACGCTCTCTGCGCATGGCCGGCATTGGTCATTTCTTCCAGCCCAAGGAACCGTGGGTGGGAGAAAGTTGATTAATATTCGTGCAGTTCTCTCCCGCTACAGCATTACCGGTATTACTCTCCAATACTCCATTATTTGGCTGCTTGCTGCCTCATATTTGAAACCATCAACTTTGTATCTAACAACCGTTTATTTATATTTTAGGAGGAAAATTTCTATTGACACAAAACAATCGCCTGGTGTTGTCCAAGATTTTGTGATAATGGTGAAATTTGTAAGTATACAGTATCTACTTATATAATTAAAGAGTCATATGCATGCAAGCATACAAATGTATCTATGCCTCACTAAATGCATATATACATCACGTTTTGGCACTAAAAGTGTACTGGTGCAAAAAAAAATTGCCCGATGCTGTCTAGGATTTGATGACACTGCTGCAACGGTATCGCTCCTTGTTGCGTCGCGTCGCTTCAGTGTAAGGCCGCCGCCCCATTGAAGCAACAAGCGAAGCAATGCGATTTTTCCGGGAGTGGTGTTGCAGCAATGCACGGGTGTCGCGAGGCATCGCAGTTGCGGCGGTGGGGGCAGCAGGCTGCAGTACCCTACGTTACATTTTGTCGTGCAACAAATTTGTCGCGTTGCGCGTCGCCTGTCTCACCAGTGGGACCGCGGCCTAATTGGAGGTCAGGCGATACTCCATAGGAACGACTGCGAAGTTGGGCTGTCACAAGGGCCCAATTCGCTTGGTGTTGCTTCTGTGCGAGGGGTCACTATTTAATCAGGTAGGAAATAACAGAACTACAAACTGATCGCCTGCGTTACGCAACGTTGAGCAGCATCTCGTCGTCTCTGTGTGCGGAGGCCAGAATTATTTGCTTTAGAAATGGGAATAAACGGAAAAGTACGGGCAGAAGCAAAATCGCGTCGCGTCGCCTGTGTGCAGGCACCCAAACGCTGTCCGAGTGCCTTCTCCGCAGGAGATGTTACAGCTGGCCACAGCTCCTGATGAGAAGGTTAGTTTGTATGCTTTGGTAGCATCTCTTTGCTTCCTTTTCTGTACCGCGAGGTGGGCCGCCACAGGCGGAGGGAAAAAGGCTGTTGCCATGCGCGCTCATCCCATGAGGCACCTACCTGCTCCAGTGTGGAGGGTTACGGAAGGGACTTCTGTCCAGTGTTTCTTTCTTCTGTATCCTTCTCTTTTCGTCTTTCGTCCCTTTAGATACTTCACCCCTGATTTCCCCGCCAGTAACGGCGCTCAGAGCAAACTTATGGTACATGGCATAGGAGGGCCGTTAGTGAGATAGAATATTCTTATTCGAGCCTCGTGGCCGACCAACATCAGTGTACGAATCGCCTTGTGGCGGATACGGCGATTAAACTAATTAGGTAATAGCAATCAGACTCTCGTGCGCATTGGACTTAACGTGTTTGCCCAACATTTTGAAATATGCTTCATTCATCACAAGTTTCAACTCATGCGAAAGTATAGAGTAAGGCCGCGAGATACCACTTTCTGAGGGTAGGTTCCCCTCGCCCCGCCCCTTCCGGTTTCCCAGGCCCCGCCCACTTCCGGTTTGCGCCCCCTCAGACCCCCGCTAAACCGGTAGTGCATTGGCCGTCATAAACCGGAAGCTCACGCGCTAGGNGCGAGATACCACTTTTTGAGGGTAGGTTCCCCTCGCCCCGCCCCTTCCGGTTTCCCAGGCCCCGCCCACTTCCGGTTTGCGCCCCCTCAGACCCCCGCTAAACCGGTAGTGCATTGGCCGTCATAAACCGGAAGCTCACGCGCGAGGGTAGGTTACCCTCAAAAGCGGGTATCTCGGTGCATTACTCACTACTTGCGAATCTGAGCGAGAGATGTGAAACTGTACAACTAACACTTGCAGTAATGGAAAAACTACAGCACCGGCTGAGAATTTAAGCCATTTTTTGGACATAGAAATACTGGACAAGCTGATGCTGCGTTCGAGACAACACAACTGAAAGAGCAGGGAGAAACATAGTCCACAGTTTCAACTATCGTGTGCAGCGGGCTTGAGGTTTCGAGTATTTTAAGCGTACAACCGCAGTCACGACGACAGCGAAATTGCGTCTAATATTTTTTTTTTAACCTGATCGGGGACTAACCCGAATATATCTGTCTAACAATTGTTCTAGTAAATATAAGTTATGCTTAACAAATTTGAAACTTTTACGGGCACTGTAGAGATAATTTGCTGGTGTTTCTCTTTTTGGTTGCTAACTGCGACCCAACTGAAGAAGCCCAGTATCGTGACTCCACGCTCGTAGGGTGATGTGAACAACTTCACCTGGACTTCGTCCGAAGACGCACAAAGCATATTGAGAAATAATTCTATTATCGGCACTTCTTTTAACGTAACTATTCGTTGACACAACTTGATAATGCGGTTGAAAAACCAGGCCCTAGTTTCTGAGGAGACCCTAACTATTTATAATATACCGATGTTTTTTGTAATAATTCCAACAGCTGAAGCTACAGTCCCATCCGCCATGTACCGGCGCGCTATCTCACCGTGGCGTCCCCAACAGACGAGTATCTCCGCCGTTATCTACCAGCTGGTCAGTTGCCGCGGCTGTACAAATTCCCATAGAACTTAGTCACACTGCAGCGTCACGGTGCGGTGTCCCATCTCGGCGACGTGGCAGGCTGCAGGTAGCGTTCATTCTACCTGCATGTGCACAACTTTTTACCTTGACCAATAAAAAAAGGCGGGAGCGCGAACCTTTTCTTGGGTTCCGAATTCGAATCTTCGCCGGCTTGGAGTTCCGAACCTCCGAATAACGAACCCGATTTTCAAAATTTCGATGCGAACATTAATTCCTAACATTTGTCCTCGAACCTCCGAATCTTTACAAGATAGCGAAGCGAACATAACCTTAATTCCAATACCTTCCGAACATATCCAAACCTAAATTTTACTCATTACAAATCTAAATGTAAAGCTTTCCGATTAAAAATTGTTTTTATGATATCTACATTATTCAGAGCAACGGTTGAAGAATGTCCGACTATTGTAGCCAACGGTGGCTGCCCGTCACTAATGCCGTGTTCACATGTACCTCAGCGCAACGTGTTCAATCACGAAAATGAATACGAACGGTGCGTCAATTTTTTCTTTTGCTGTCCACACGTGGAAGCGACCTTATTTCAAATGAATGACGCCACACGTTCACTTATGATATCGTTTCCTTACATTTTTGCTTAGCGTATACAGTATATCGTATTGGTTTGAAGTTACATTCGTATCCCATGATCTTATAGCCTGAATTTGATAGGAACATCCCGTTTAAAAAAAAATTATAGCCTGATAAACTGATAAAAATGAAATCTGCTCGCAGCAATGCGCTTCGTTGCCAAGTCAAAGATGGCGTCAGTGTTCTTCTTACAACATTTTCAGCTTAATGAGTTTTCTTGAGTTGAACGAAAGTACAGTGATTGTGATCGTTAAAGTGAGGGTATAAAGGCATTTTTATTGGCCTATTCATCATTTGAAACCGCTATAGAAGATAAATCAAGCATTTACAGGTTCTGTTTACTGAATTTAAACGACGCAGTGCGTTCAAGAAAGGGACATGCTTCATCCTGAAGTCTCGTGTTTGCTGCGGCTGCTGCTATCACATCAACGCGTTCGGTCAAACTGATGGACGCGGCGCGTTGGTTTGATAGAAAAAGTAGCAGAAAATGCGGGAGACTGAAGAATGAATTAGGTACGTCCTCTGTTTTTTTTTAAACGAGAAGCGTCATTCAAGTTCACTAAACAGAACCTATAAATACGGAAATTATCCTCCATAGCGTTTTCAAATCATAAACAAGTTGACAAAATGACTTTTACCGACACTTAAACGATCAGAATTACTGTACAGAAATTAGCCCTTGTTATAGGCCAGAGATCTGTTCCGGAATCGTACGGCTTTGAACAAGGACTTGGCACTAAACAAAACCTCATAAGATGCGTGTTGCAATCAGACTGTCGGTGTCACGTATGTTACCCCACATTCAGTGCGACTCAAGTTAGGTAACGCCGACGATAACCTCACCATGAAGGACTTATCCGATTGGGTGCTAAACTTAAGCCTTCTAGGCAAGACTAGTTTGAAACTTCAGAAGCAAGCATTGGCTTTGCTTATGTAAATCATGTTGCAAGGGTTAGAAGCAACGCGATTACATTGAGGCGGCTAAAAACTCCCTTTTGCAAACCAAGTTTGAATTTCTGGAAGTCTGAAGTATTCGCGATTAAGGGCCAATGCCTGTAAGCCAGCTGAATGAATCGAATCCAGCGCACCTGCCTGAAGTTTCGGATGAGTTAAGCTTAACTTCAGCGCCCAATCGAACGTACCCTTATATAGAGCTTTGAGTTAAGTAAAAGCACCTTTGTTTACAAATATTGCCTTTGCTTGAAAGCAGTGCGATCAATTGATATACGAAAATGAAGAGTTTATCCCATGGCTGATGTATGTATGCTCTCTTGTAGGTTTTTCACATTTTATAGAAAAAAAAACAGCCGAATTAAAGGTAGCCTAGGCAAGGTAAGGTTAGCCTATTTAAGGTAAGGTAAGGTTAGCCTACTTAAGGGGATCGTTTACAAATTTTGGAATTTTCTTTATGAGTGGTCCGATCTTACTGAAATTTTCACATAATATGTAAAATAAAAAAAAAAAACACTTTTTATTCGTGTAACTTTTTCCATTTAGGCCTTAGTTTTTTATATATATGTATATATA
>LQNS02278139.1:5579133-5595707 GCA_001587735.2 Parhyale hawaiensis
AGAAATTTTGAGAAGGCCCCTTAATAGAAGGTGGCAGCAACGGGTACGAAATTCAAAAGCTGCACGTTTCTGCTCAGCTGAAGCCGGGATGACTCGCGATTGACTGCACTAATGGCTGGGAGCATGCGATTGGTGGGAAGCGATGCCTGGGAACCTGCGATTGGTAGGAACAAGCAAGCGATGGCTGGGAGCAGGTAATTGGTGGGAAGGTATAGCTGTAAGCCTGCGAAAGGTGGGAAGCAATCGATGGGAGCCTGAGACGTGCGGGAAGCGATGGCTGGGACCTGTGATTGGTGGGAAGCGATAACTGGAAGATTGTGATTGGCGGGAAGGGATGGCTGGGAGCATGCAAGTGGTGGGAAGCGATGGCTGGGAGTCTATGATTACTAGGAAGGGATGGCTGGGAACCTGTGATTGGCGAGAAGGGATGGCTAGAAGCCTGCGATCGGTGGGAAGCGATGGCAAGAAGCCTGCGATTTATGAGAAGCGATGGCTGGGAGCCTGAGATTAGAGAGATAGGATGGCTGGGAGCCAGAGATTTGTGGGATGGGATGGCTGGGCGCCTGTGATTGGCGGGAAGAGATGGCTGGGCGCCTGTGATTGGTGAGAAGGGATGACTGGGCGCCTGTGATTGGTGGGAAGGGATGACTGGGAACCTGAGATTAGTGCGAAGGGATGGCTGGGCGCCTATGACTGGCGAGAAGGGATGTCTGGAAGCCTGTGATTGGAGTGAAGGGAGGGCTGTTAGCCTGTGATTGATGGGAAGAGATGGCTTGAAGCCTGTGATTAGCGGGAAGGGATGGTTGGGAGCCCGAGATTGGTGGGATGGGATAGCTGGAGCTAGTGATTGGTAGGTCTGGAGCAGCCATCGCTGGCCAACTATACAACATATGGCCATGTTGAAATGTTCAATTCTTTCATTAAACCTCCTCGCTTCCAATTCACTACAAACTTGCAGAAATAGCGAAACTCTTCGACCTACAGTTTCTGAGCAAACTGAAGAGACGACTATAGCTTTGGTAGGTCTTTTCGTGGACACAAATTTGCGACACTCACGGCAAAGAAAAATAAAAAAAATCTAATGCCAAGCATAACATTTCCTACACAAAGTGCTCGCACATCGGCGCTAATAAATGCGTTTTTGTCTACTATACATGAAAAATTGTTGTATCAGAGCAAAGAATGGAACTTGTACAGACACAGTAATAAGAACGAAAGAAAGCAACTCTTTAGACAGTGAGTTCACAGAGAACATTAGAAATCTTGGTTTTTAAAAGGATTTAGACGGAACCAATTTGTAGAATTATTACGTGAATAGCCTTTATTGTCAGTTATATTCGCCAAATGCTTATAGTTTATGAATACGCTCACACAGCACCACTATTTGGTAGAATACGTTGGGTCGTTGAATATTTTCAGACGATTTTCAGCTCGTTGATAGTTTTGATAGTCTTGCATAAAAGCGAATTTTCAGCTCTCACCACAGATATTCAGTCGGATTCAAGTGTGGTGACTGTGATGGCCATGCTAAAAAGTATCATTCGTGGCATTATTCAATTCGGGTGACTATGATGGCCATGCTAAAGCATCATCCATTTCATTGTTAAAGTCTGGTGACGGTGACGGCCATGTTGAAGTATCATTCGTTTCATTATTCAACCGATCAACACCACTTTCGGCCTTGTACTCCGTGTCGTCATGCTGTATCCATAAGCTTCCAAAAGTCCAAGGTTTCAAGGCTTTGAACATGCACTTTGAAGTCTTCTTGGAAGGTCTAGTTATAGTTTTCTCATAGTCCCTTCTGCACAGTGATGAGTACTTACACCAAACGCTGAAAATTAAACATAATATTATGGACCCCCACCATGCATCACTGGAGGAATGCAAGTTGTCGGAAAGCGAGCTTCTGTACGTTCCCTCGAAACATTCTACTCATCACTCCAGTCGACAAACTCCATCTTCGTTTCATCTGACCGCAAAACATGGTTCTAAAACCCGTAGTGCTTTTTTTTTTAGTTGGTTCTCGGTAAATTCTACACTAACTCTTAAATGGATAAGTATGCTGCACCCGCGGTGTTTTTCGTACATTGGAGTCTATTCAACTCTTTCAAAACTATCTATAGATACAGTCTCGACCGAAACGATTATCTCGTCGGGGTATCTGATTATACTGTCTGATCCCGAAACGGTTAACTGATCGGGGTATCTGAAGATTTATCCCGATTGTTCCGAAACGGTTAACTGGTCGGGTTATCTAAAGATGCCTTCAGTACCGAAACGGTCAACAGTGCTTCGTACAAATTAATGGACTCTGTCTGTCCCCAAGATTTGAATTTGCCTACTGTAACGATAACGCAGGACATTCGAGGTGGAATTTTTCAGAGATGGCTCTGCCGTGTGGGATTTGCTGGCGAATCAAATTCGTTACGTTTTCTTAGTATCCGCTGAGTCATCAATATTTACCTCCGCCAATGAGGGTATACTTTCGTCAGGTTTGTCTGTCTGTTATTTTGTCTGTCTGTCACCAAGATAACTCAAAAAGTTATGGACGGATTTTGACGAAACTTACATGTGTTGTTAGGTATGTTAGGAGGAACAGATGATTAACTTTTGGTGAAGATCTGTCTATCAGTTTGTTTGTTTGTCTGCCTATTTTTGTTAGTGCCATAACTTAAAAATAGACGGATTTTCATTAAATTTACACTAGTTGTTGGCTTTATTACAGAGAGTAAATGATCAAATTTTTGTAATGATGTTTTTGTTCGTTCGTTTGTGGCTGTGTTTGATTGTATGTTTGTTAGCGCACTAACTCAAAAACAATATGGATGAATCTTTATGAAAGTTTTAAAAATCGTTAGTAAAGTTCAAAGACATAATTGATTGAATTTTGGGGATGGTCGGTTGTTCCGTTTGTGTGTTTGACTTATGCGTGTTAAAATGTTTGTAAGCGCAGTAACTCAAAAATTAAGGATGGATCCGCGTGAAATTTTTAGGAATTGTTAGTAATGTTGAAAGACATAATCGATTAAATTTTAGTGAGGGTCGGTTGTTCAGTTTGTGTGTTTGACTTATGCTTGTTAAAATATTTGTTTGCGCAATAACTTAAAAATTAAGGATGGATCCTTGTGAAATTTTCAGGAATTGTTAGTAAAGATAAAAGACAAAATTAATCAAATTTTGGTGATGATTGGTTGGTTCGTTTGTGTATTTGACTCAAGTTTGTTAAAAGGTTTGTTAGCCGCATAATTCAGGACGCTATGAACGGATCTCCAAGAGATTTACAGACACTGTCAACACTATCAAACGGCACAAGTGATCAGATTTTGGTTTCAGAGCCGATTTGAATTTTTCGCTACCGCTGCTTTGCTTGGCGGAGGTATGCACTCTCAGAGTGCTCCAGTTGTGTTGTTAATTGGTCGGCTGATTTTTCCCTGTAGCTTCTTCCCTTCTAGCTTCATGCTTGCTAACAGGGTAATTGCTCACACCGGAAGACATTTTTCTTTTGTCTTCGTTATGATCTCAAATCGAGCAATGACCATCTAATCCTGCACTTCCCAGTAACGATAGCTTCAAAGAATCCTCAGCATATGCTTCTATGACGGAAAAACCTCGAAAGTGTCCAAATGTAAATTGCATCACGACATATTTTTCCTATGCAGTAAAAATGATGCATTTTACCGTAAAAAAAACCTTCGGTAGGCAAGCTATTTGATTTCTAATGTTATTTTCTTTAAATTGATGTGTTGTAGTTTCACACAAACCTGAAATTTTGTGTCTTTTTTTCTTGATGTATTTTGCAAGTGCACAAAACGCGTTCGGAAGCTGAGTAGGAGAATGAGTGAGCCGCAAGTAAAAAAAAAATGTCGGGTAAACTCCCGTCCACAAAACCGTTTTTATAAATTTCTAGAGGTTGAACATCCGATTCTGCATTAAAGAAGTCATCAATAAATATCTCACTGCCAACATAACTTCACTAACACTATGAAAGAAAGAGTACCATGATGTTTCCCTTGAAAACTGCTAAAGAATCACTGTTAACCAGTGAACGATCGATTAGTGATGTATCAAATAACATTTTTTCTGCAAAATTGGACGTTTATTGAAACGAGGGTCAAGGGTCACGCTTTGGCGGGAGACGGTGCCGAGAATGAGGGGATCGCCGCGGAGGAGTCCCGCGCGCAACAGCTTATGGTAGCCGAGGGTAGTCAGTGCGAGACTGGCGGTGTGTGGGTGTGGTTGTGTGCTGCAGGATGTCTTGCGTCACTGGCGCGAGGGGTCACGTTGTGCTCGTTAAATCTCATTTTTCGTTGAAGTTCCGCAGCAAACGCACGTGTGAGAAAATCAACAAGGTGATACCTCACATAATTGCTTGAGGTGACTTAGGTTTCCTGATATAATATCCCGGACGCCAGGTCACCACGTGTTGTTTAAAATAAAAGAACGTCTTTTCTTGAAATAATATGTTCTAGCTTCTTCAATATGTTCTTCGAAGCTTGAGTGGTAAGACATGATTCAAGCAGTGGAAAGACTCGAAGCTACAGCGAAATAACAAGACAATAGTCACAGGCATTAATTGGTCTGTTCATGTCTCATAAAGTATTGAAACATAACTTTAGTTCTATAAGTAAAATCTATCACACTATAGTGTACAGTATATTAGCTACTTTGATAGGTACCAAAGTTCTCGATATAAACTATTATTCCTCAATTTGTTAGGTTGAAAGCCACAATTTGGGCACGCATTCGATTCCTCATTTATATACCTACATCAGGAATTTTAGCAATCCACTATACATATATATCAAAGATTCCCCGATTCCAAAATTCCCACGAACTTGAGCCCCTGCCATTAAAATGGCGTCATCTTCTAGATTATACACTGATTATACACCACAGTATACTTTTGTAAATTTTATAGCGTTATTTACGAAGCATTCCGTTAGTGCACAAGGTAGTAGCTAGTAATAAAGTATCAGAAGCATAGAAGACAATGCGCTAGATGGGTAATTATAACCTCCGCCATATAAGCTAAGTTTTTTTCGTGTTTGCCTGTCTGTCTGCTAGCTTGTTTGCCTGTGTCTGTCTGTATATCTCTATATCTGTCTGTCTGTCACCATGGTAATTCAAAAAGTTATGAGCAGATATATACGAAATTTGCATGCATTTTTAGGTGTGTCATGAGTGACAGATCATTAAATTTTGGTGAAGATCTGCTCAACCGTTTGTTTGTCCGTCTCTTTTTTGTTAGTGCCATAATTCAGAAAGTTATACACAGAGTTTTATGAAATTTACACGAGTTGTTAGGTAAATTACGACGAGTAAATGAGCTAATTTTTGTGATAATCTGTCCGATCGTTTATCTCTGTGTCTGATTTTATGTTTGTTACCAAAATAACTCAAGAATTATCAAAGGTTCTTTGTGAATTAGTATAAATTTTGAAAAACTTAAATGATTAAATTTGGAGATTATCGGTTAGTCTGTTTGTGTGCTTGACTAATGTTTGTCAGAATGTTTGTTAGCAACATAACTCGAAAAGACATCACCGTATTTTTAAGAAAATTACAAAACCTCTTATTACTGCCAAAAAGCACAAATGATTAGATTTTGATGCAAATTAAATAATAGTTTCAGAACCAATTGGAAATTTTCATTGCCGTGGTCTTGCTTGGCGGAAGTATGCGCTCTCAGAGTCCGCTAGGTATTTGTATTTTTACCTCCGCCAAAGACGTTATGATTCTCTCGTGTTCGTTTGTCTGTTTGCCTGTCACCAAGATAACTCAAAAATTGTCCGACGGACTTAACAATATTGCAGGGATTGCTGGGTATGTTAGGAGAAACGTAAAATTAACATTTGGTGAAGCTTAATATGTTCAACCGTTTGTTTGTCTCCCTCTTTTCCTTGCTATCAACTCAAAAAATTACGAACGGATCTTCATGAAATTTGCACAAATTGCTAGGAATGTTACGAAGAGCGAATGATCAAATTATTTAGATGATCTTTTGATCCGTTTGTTTGTCTCTACGGTTAATTCTGTGTTTGTCAGCAACATAACCCAAAAAGTTATGAACAGATTTCTATGAAATTTGCAGAAATTGTTAGAAATGGTAAAAGATAAAAATAACTGAATTTTCGCGATGTTCGGTTCGTCTGTTAGTGAGTTTGACTAATTTTTGTAATAGTATGGCTGAAAAAGTTACGGATGGATCTTCAAGAAAATTACAATACCTGCTTATACTGCCAAAAGGCACAAATGACCAGATTTTTGGGCTGATAAAGAGACATTCATAGCTTCAAAACCAATTTGAATTTTGCGTTAACTTTGCCGTACTTGGCGGAGAAATGCACCTTCAGAGTGCTCTATTTGAGCTTTTTATTCTTCTTGCTTGCGGGTCTTGCTACAGGCATGATTTTCTGTTAAAGTAATGAAATTTGTGCTTCTATAAGTTGGCGAGAGCACAATTTCGCCCATGCCAGTAAAACGGCAACTATCAATTTTGAAATGTTTGAAGATTAAGTAGCACTAAGAAAATATAGTTCAATCAAAAGAATTCTCCGGGAATGCTTAGTGCTAACTGTATCCTCGGCACAAATAGCTACTGTAGCTGAACCGCAATATAAATTGAAAAAGCTTTTGCCCTTAATCAGCGAAGAGTCTCAACTGCCATTAACAAATTCAGCTAAAAAATCGTTGAAATCATAACGAAATGGATTACACATGGCGGGAACGAAAACTATCGTATATTAAACACGTCCAAATAAGGAAAAACTATATCAAATGGTAACAAGCTCCAGAAAATGCAGGAGTTATTTCAGAGACAATATTACCTACACCGGGCGTTTCAAAATTCGATTTACAAAATTTGACAATCAATAGAAAAACGGAAAATTAAGCGATTTCCATGAATGACAAAAATTTCAAAACTCCTTAGTTTTCGAGAAATGAAGACCTGAAATACTTGAGGGGGGAAGTACCGCAATTTTCTTCATATATGTGCCGATATGAACGAAGCTTTGTACAGATATGTAAAATTGAAAATAAATGTGGGTTAGACTCGTTCCTTTTTTCCATGTATCCCATAAAAAACGAGATATTCAAAGAAAACACGTAAGGGGGCTGGGAAAAACCTCTCTAGTCCTACAGTTTATGAGCTGCAGAGTTGATTTTCGTCTCAAAATGAGCGGAATTTGATTCTCTCCCAATAAGCTCGGAGTTTTATGATCGTCGAAATTTTTTGAGAAACTTCTCAAACTAACCAAAAAATTATTATTTCGAATTTTCCCTCCAAAATGCGCTGTTACTTGTCTCATAATTCGATGATCATAAAACCCAAGCCCTTATTGGTGGCGAATCGAATTCCACTTATTTTGAGACCGAAATCCTCTCTGTAGCTCAAAACTGTAGGACTAGATAAGTTTAACCCAGCCCCCCCCCCCTCTTTCGCGTTTTCTCTGAAAATCTCGTTTTCTGTGGGATAATGGTTGTCCAAGCCATAATTATTTTCAATTTATAATATCTGCACAGAGTTTGGTTCAAATCGGCACATAAATGAACAAAAAATGGGGGGGGGGGTTACTTCCCCCTTAGGTATTTCAGATAATTTCTCGAAAACTAAGGAGTTTTGAAATTTTTGTCACTCATGAAAATCGCTTTATTTTTTTTTTTCTACTTATAGTCAAATTTTCTACCTCGAATTTGAAACACCCGGTATAGTCAGATGGGGTAATACACGACTGTTGTTTTTGTTGCGTTTGTCCGTCAATCTGACGCCAAGATAACTCAGACAGCTACAAACGGATTCTTACGAAATTTACAGGGATGGTTAGGCATGTTAACAGCAACAGAGGATTAACTTTTCGTGAAAATCCGTTCAGATGTTTGTCTGCCTAATTTTTTCTTAGTGCTATAACTGAAAAAGGTATAGACTGATTTTCATGAAATTTGCAGTTAGGTTTATAAGGAAGAGTAAATGACCAAATTTTTGTGTTCTGTTCGTTCGTTTGTCAGTTGCTGTTTGATTTTATTCTTGGTAGCACAATAACTCAAAAATGTTTTAAATAGATCTTTATGATATTTACAGGAGTATAGTTAGGAATGGTACAAGATATAGATGAATAAATTTTGGTGTAGATCGGTCAATCGGTTTGTGTGTTTGACTTAGATTTGTCATCATGTTTGTTAGCAGCGTGACTCAAAAATTTTTCAACGGATTTAAAAAAAAAAGTGCAGAAGCTGTTAATACTCTCGAAAGGCTCACCTGATGAGATTTTGGCGTTGATACAAAGAAAATCGTGGTTTCAGAGCCAATATGAAAATTTCATTACCATTGCCTTGCTTGGCGGGGGTACGCGCTTTCAGAGTGCTCTAGTTATCTAGTGGATGATAACTCAAAAAGTTATGGATGAAATTTACACGAATTGTAGGGAATGTCACTACCAGTAAATGCCATAATTTTCGTGATGATCTATTTGCCTGTGTGTCTCACTTTTTTTTTTTTTTTTTTTTGTCAGTAACATAACCCAACGAGTTATGAACGGCTCTTCATACATTTTGCGGGAAATTTGGACAGAAGTTATTTTTATTAAGAAAACACGCAACTTATTGTAATAACCTTCAACATCCTTCCCATCCCTGCCATTAGTTTTCCTCTCATGGTCCATACTACATCCCACGAAGGGATATCGGTGCCATAATGCGCAAGAACTGATGTGTATTTGATGCTAACGTGTGGGCAATATTAACCTTGTAATGGGCGAAGTTAATATTTATGAGGGGCGAAGAGGGCAGGCGCCACACAATGCACGAGCATGAGTGTGAGGTACTCCAGGGTCTCTAGGCATGACTGCTAGCAAGGCCAATGACCCGCTTTTTCCTCATTTGTGATTGGTTTAGATGTAGAGCGAAGATGAGATCGTGGTCTTTATCTCACATGTGATTGGTTTATACCTAAAGCAAAGATGAGGTCACAGTCTCTATTGGTTGAAATTTAAATCGATGATGAAGACAGTCTTTATCGTAAATGTGATTAGTTTATGTTTAGAGTGAAGATGAGGTCGCAGTCTTTATCTCACATGTCATTGGTTTACACTTAGAGCGAAGATAAGGTCGCGGTTTTATCGCACATGTGATTGGATTATGCGTAAGGCGAAGATGAGGTTGGGGTCTTTATCGCACATGTGATTGGTTTATGCGTAAGGCGAAGATCAGGTTGGGGTCTTTATCGCACATGTGATTGGTTTGTATGTACGTAGAGCGAAGATGAAGACCCGGTCTTTATCGTAAAATGTGGTTGGCACAGACATGTGCTTTCTGCCGCAATTAAAGTGGACGTTCTAAAACTGCAATTCTCATGTTGCTTAAGAATTCCACCACATATTGTCCACCGATATACGCGGCTACAGCAACTCGAGTTGGAAAACTTGTCTCAGTCGATATAAATCGAGAATTTCCAGGTTCCAAGCTTTCAGATATCTTCATATAATGACTCTTTTTTATTTGGCATTTCCATTTTGACGAAGCTTTCGACATTTTTAGCGAATGCAGTCTTTGAGGTAGGAACTTCGAAACGTAAGGCCCGACAAGCATTTCATGCAACCAAAAGGCATAGTTTTCTTTGCATAGAGCGCAAGTGAGGTCACTTTACTTTCCGTGTCTGTGATAGGTTTAAATTTGTTGTAGAACAGTGGGGACGTCACAGACTCCTCTTAAGCTAGGTACCCTTACTTATGGCAATAATGTTGTAAATTGTCCATCAATACAAATTGTCATCCATACGAATTGTCATCCATACGAATTGTCATCCATACGAACTGCCATCCGTATGAATTGTCATCCACAATAATGGTCATCCATAATAATGGTCATCCATAATAATGGTAATCCATATATTGACCATCCATATAATGGTAATCCATAAAATGGTCATTCATAAAAATAGTCATTCATAAAAATGGTCAGTTATAAAATGGTCATTTATAAAATGGTCATTCATAAAAATGGTCATTCATAAAAATTGGCATTCATAAAAATGGGCATTCATAAAATGGTCATCCATAAAATAGTTATCAATGAAATGGTCGTCCATAAAATGGTTAGTCATAAAATGATGATTCATAACATTACCATTCATAAAAACGGTATAAAAATGGTTCTCCATAAACAAATGGCACTTTGTAAACACTGCTCTTTACACAAATGGCTCTTCATAGGAATGGCCATCCATAAATATGGTCTTCTACATAACTACAGTATATGGTCACCCATTCAAATTGTTATCCATTTTAATGGTCATCCATTCAAATAGTCATTCACTGAAATGGCCATCCACACGAACAGTTATCCATACAAACGGCCATCCATATAAGTGACCAACCATAAAAATGGTCATCCATAAAAAAGACACCTCCATAAAATTGATACATCCATAAAAAATGATTATCCATACAAACCGGTCATCCATGAAAATGGTCGTCCATAGAAATGACTTACAATGGTTGTTCTTTCCATGATCCCTTGAATAATATCACTGAAATATTTCAATGAGCTTCGGGAAGTACGTAAGGCTCTAAGAGCCATCGACCCGTGTCTAAGTTAAAGATTCGTCAGTATTATACAGTATACTTGAGTACCCACACAGTCAAAATGACAGTGATGAATTACGGAAGATAATTTTTCATTTAGCATGCTTTTGTTACGAATGTGTCTGAAGGATGCGCTGTAACAGCCGACTCAAATTGTCATGAAAGATAAGTGCTCTCATTTTCAATTGATCTAAGCAACACAATCGTCCCCACCTTGGGTGACATGCGGAAAAATTTACCATTATCAACCAGCAAATTAAATTCCCCGCGGCGCATCATAGATACCGAAAGATTAGCCATCAGTATATCTAAATTATCTCTGGAAGTGAAAACTGCACCATCAAAGAAAGACAGCAATCTAGAAAAAGTAACTGTGTCTACTGCCCATGAAAAATAATCGCTGCGAGTGGGTTTCGTTAATCATCTACTGAATTTATACGGCACGTCATGAACTGAGAGCAAAAAAATAAGAGAAGCTACAAATATCATTATTGTTTCGATATCAAGAAGCTTTTCAGGCAAGAAGTGCATTCAGATCAAATGATTAGGATCTCACATTCGCCATCTTCTGCAACCTGGTCATCGATCTCTATGAATACGCAACTTAGCCTATAACGAAATCTGCAACCTTGCCTATTTTTTGCCTATCTATTTAATAACGCAGCGGACAGGAAATAAATATACGAAGCCTTTTATCTATGCGACACAGTGTGAAGAAAGACTTGAAGCAGAAAGGTTACAGAGGAGAATTTAAGAGCTGCTGATCAGCGCGAGCGGAAAAAAGTAAAATCGGCAAGTCAGAGAAGAGAAGACCTAAGGTTGAGAGCACGACGCAGCGAAGAGTTCTTTCTCTCTTGTTTATTACCTGTGCTCCTGTGTGAGATTGAGCTGCTCAATGCCATTCGTGTCTGCAGGTGTAGGCTGAGTGTATCTATTTATTCTCATTGTACGTGGCCACCAATATTTGTGACAGGGCCTAATCACTAGGTTGAACTTTGGCTACTTTGTTTTTACTTGTGAGCTTGTAAGCGTATTGTGTGAACCCACTGTATTCTTAATAAAAGTTATTTATTATTATTATTGGAGGATAATGAAGAAAATGAAGAAGCAAGTCAGAACCGACCTGTATTAAGCAGACATAACGATCATTGCGTGAATTTTTCAAGCACGGGTCCACTCGTTAAATTAGGGTAAATAATTTATAGAATCATCAACATTATCAAGCTTCAAGTTAAGAATCATCAGTATTATAGAGGGTTCAAGTTATTGAGCAGACAGTACAATAAGTGATAGCTGAAAAAAAGAACACGAGATATGCAGTAGTTTCTACTCCCAGGGCGTCTCATTGTGTGTGCCCAAGCGCATAGTACCAATCTGTAACCTACATGTGCAATCTATTGTTACTCTAAGAACTATATGTATAGTTAGCACCTTCCCTAGAAGACAGCCAAAACGCTTGAATAATTTGCATTTCTTATTTAATAGTGCGTCACCAAGCGGTATTATGACTAGTAAGGACCTAGTATACCACATTAGAAAATCGATCTTGGCTTTTAGATAAAAGCTGACATTCATTTGCGATGTAACATAGAATATTTTCAATTCAAACTGTTGTTTACGCCCAGGTCCGGGAAAGTGTCTCATGTAGGCTGCAGTTCCAGCCTCCTCTATCGTCCATTTGTTACCAATAGTTAGAATCGACAGATTTTGCGAGCAAGCCGTTGAAACTACAGAAAAAGTTGTAGCGCATCGTGAAAGTGACTTTCGAGGGCAAATCCGATGCCACTGTAGACTTTCGCCTCAATAACTGGTTACTGAAAACGAAGTTCGCTTAAACAAATTAACTGAAAGAGGCAACAACACGTGCTCAGTGGGTCAGAACTTTTGTTAGCAAACCTATGAAATATGAAAAAGAAGACGGTCTTCTCAAAACTTCAACTGCATACGAGGACTCTGAGGTCTTAAAATTTATAGAAACCTCGTAAACACCGACGGAGAAGTCTATTTCAACAAAAATTTTTGCAAAACAGACCTAAGGGAACCACTGTAGCAAGTTTCATCATCGAAAGGCGGCTTCCGAAAATCTATGTAGCATTAATTTCTTATTCCGAAGCCTCACTGCTAATGACTACTCGATGGCCGAGTGCAGGGGTACAATGACACAGCGCTCTATAACAGATATTATGACTAAGAGTGCCTTTTTAATTAGGTAGAGATAAACCAAAGAACCAACAACTCGGGAAAGGATTGAATACATCCCGACAGTTAAACGAGAGCAGAGATGAAGGCCAGAACAACCTCCTCACCGAATAGGAAAAGGCGGGGCCAAGCCACAACCAACATACATCATCCACCGCCGAAGAGGTTGTCGTCTTCTTTTATTTCATCTCTGCGGTTTCCGTCAATGAACTTTCCCAGATCTCTTCCTGCGGTTACAGTTCGAGGAAGTACCCTACAGCCACCCGGAGACGAGCTCCAGCAGGGATTAACTGTCAGCGAGACAACCCAGCAACCATCGGCAACAAAGACAGACACCATTCAAGAGTCAAACAGACAGCCATCAGCAAAGAATGATCACCGCGCTTCAATCTCTACTCAAGAATGGACCGCCCAGCCCCCGCCTCCAACTTCTGAATCCCTGAAGTCGTACAATCAAGAAAAGTCAACCGAGACATCAACAGTATCGAAGCCCACCACAGAAGCTTCTCTACTTGAGGGAACCACAGCTTCTCCAACCAGACCATCCACTGCTACAACTAAGGAAAGATCTAACAATATGCAAAGTCGACGATCATCAAGCAAAGTACCTGAAACCACATCGACTCAACCTTCAATAGGTGTTTCAACAGAACGAGTAGATAATTTGCCGCTACGAAAAGAAGATAACATAGTCGATACTATGATAACAGCTGCGATAGTAAACAGTAAAACAGAAGTACCCATGCAGATAACATCAGTTACTGACCGTCGAGAAGACCAAGAAAGTCAAGAGACATATCACATTGACAGGGGAGAAATGCGCCCCTTGGCCACTGAGCGTACAGCCAAAGATTCAAGAAATCAGACTAGCCGTGAGAGGTCACCATCCTTGGAAGTTAGAATTGCGTCAACGCAGTCCGAACGAACCGGAGCGACCCCTGAACCTCGCTTACTCCAAGCGACAGTCGAGCCACGCATTATTTCAACACTATCAACAGGAATTTTCTCCTTACACACCACACAACCTTTAACTTTGGAGAAACGAGAAGATTTAACTTCATCAGGTATAATCCTGACAGAAACTGCAATCAGCGAGCGATCTAAATCTGACAAAGAATTATTACAGACCTCACCAATTTCAGCTTCCACGACAACAAAAGCAGGATCGTTCGACCAAACTGTTCGACCAACCCTTCAGCCAGTTAATTCAACAATAGGTTCTGCAATATTTGATCTCAGCGTATCTCGATTCAAATACATGCAAACACCTGACTTAGAGTCAGAATTTCCAGAACTAAGAACATCCGATGGGTCAGATCCACGCAAGAAGCCAACATCACTTGGAGTGTCAGAAAGTGTGGGTGGACAAGACGGAACAAACGGCTATCAAGACGACTTGGAAGGTTCAATAACTGCTAGTGGACGAAAAAGAAAGCAAGACGCAGCTTCAAATGCAAAAGACAAACCAAATGCCCATCCCTCTGGCAATGGAAGACATCCAAGAAGAATGAAACCAAATCACCAGAGAGACACATCCGAGGACCGACGTAGGGTATCTCATGAAGACAAAACAGTCTCACCCATAGAAAACACGATCCCAATGAACGATGAGCCGATGCTAATTGAGGTACCGCGAAAGTTTTATCTGCAGCCTGCCTCAACCCGAGAATCAGTAGCGAAATCTATCCGGACTAAGACTTCTGATGCTAGTCCAGCTGGTTCACCGGGAGTGGACGCAATACCCACTGATGAGACTATGAAGGGAAACTCAGAAAATGTCACAGATGTAAGATCAGCAACCACGGTGTCAGTGGGCGAGTCAAGGGATGAGAAGCCAAGGAGGACCAGTCCAAATGGTCGGAAGATCACTTTGGGATCCGGAGTGAGTTTCGACGTCCCTACCCGGCCGGGGATAGGTAATGTTCCAGTTCTTCATGGCACCAATATGTTGAGCGATGTCAGTGACCCTACTTCTCCTTGTTTCGCGGATCCGTGCGGTGAACGGGCCAGCTGCCACCCACTTGCACAGCTCGAGGAAGACGGCCATGAAGTACCAACTGCGATTGATCGCAAAAGCTCTCCCCTGTCCAAACCAGCGGGGTCCAAATCGCACAAACGCAATGCGATGAGTTTTATGGAAGATGTAACCTCTCCAACGTATCGCAAACCGCTACCTCTAGCTGGCGGAAGACCCCCAACCAGATCTCCGGTGAAAAAAGACTCTGAAAATGCACAACACAACGGCATCGATCCTCTGGGACAGCAGCCCCATCCGCAGAAAATCAACTCGTCCGCATTCGTCTGCCTTTGCTCGGATAAAACTGTCGTGCAGCCACACGAGTCCTGTCCTGTGCTTCCCTGTAAGTAATGTTTATCTATTTGCATGCACTACTACTAATAGAGAGTTATTTTTTACAGAATAGAACATGATTTAGTTTAGCTCTTCTCTCAGTCTTTTAGACCAGGGTTGAATTTTTCAGCCACAACCGATTTGCAGCTGCCGGCTAACTCGATCTAACGTAGCAAAGTGAATGCTCACGATTGAAGTCCGGGAATAGTTAGAGCTAAGTGGATCAGATTATCTCGACGGTACTGCACGGATGGAAGTCGCATTACATTCAGTTCACCGGATCAGCGGGAGTGCAATTGCACTACAGCAGCCTACTAATTTTTTTTTTCAAATGCCAGACTAAAACGTAAACTTTTCGCGGCAGAGTCAATGCGTGCTGGCAATAACATGTTCCTTCCTGAAACAATTCGCGTCTCTAGTAGGAATAAGACTATCTGAATTATATACATATTAGACATGATATACAGGGCTTGCGCCACAAACAAGCACCACCATCAGCCGCAGAAATAACTCTGTAACGTAACCGCTGGTTACAGATGGGCGCTAAGAAGCGTCCACACTATCGTCGCTTGTCCCCTGTACGCAGTACAACAAAGCTTCTGAATGTTTTGTAGTTTTCTTGTTGACCACAAAAAAGCGCCTAGCTTCCCGAGATCTAATTTACTTCAGTTACTAGAGAAGGCGAACAGCTTACCCGTGGCACTTGCTAAGTCGGCTGACGTGATAACGTACACTGCAGTAAATCTTTTGACACAGGCACTGCAGTGTTTTGGAACACAAACGTAGGACACACGACTATCGTGAGAACCGGGCTCATCTAAGGCAAACCCACTCAATTTAACCTGTCGTCAACTGCAGACAGGAACTTTGGCTTCGTTACACTTAATCAGGGGTTCCCAAACTGGGGTGCATGGTACTCCTAGGGGTGCGAGAGGACTTTTGTAGGAGTAAGAAATGCTGTTTTGTTTCTCAGTCAATGCCAAATTAACTTAAATTTATGGCAATAAGTTAGTATAAATTTTGTTTTTCATCATCATATGGGTAATATTGCAGGGGTGCGAGAATATGTTTGGAACCACTGCTCTAAATTGCATTGCACGTAAAAGAAGCAATACTTAATTATTAACAGCATGATAACAGCTGCCATTAGATTAGATTAGATTACATAGGCGGCAGAAGACGAACCAACAGGCCCATTCCCAAGAAGACACCGGAACATACGCCCCGGCACTCTATGAGCTATTGCCATTATGTTAGTAGGATATAGAGGACAGGAGAAAAGAGAGAGAGAAAAAAAGGGAGGGGGGGTGAAGAGTCCCTGCCCAAGAAACGATCTTAAATGCACGCAAGCACGTTCAAGAGCCGCTGACATGCGGAGCTTAGAGATATCAAACTGTGTAGTTGGAGCGGGAGAGAGAATGAGATGGATTAAGGTTGCTTCGGAA
>LQNS02278139.1:5613627-5623667 GCA_001587735.2 Parhyale hawaiensis
GGGGTCCAGGGGGAGCTCCAGGCAGAACTCCGCGGGGAGCGGGGGCAGGGGGTCGCTGCAGGGGGCGGTGGGGGGAAGTGCGGTGCTGGGAGCTGTCCCCACCGCTTACTCTACCGTGCTGGAAGAGACATCTACTACACTTTTGCCAGGTGAGATTAGGTTAGAAGTACTGTACAGGGGCTGTAAGATGGGTTGCAGGAACCTTCTAAACAATTAAGGTCGTCTCAGAAGCTAATAGCGAAATTCAACTTCTGGGCGGCGCAGCGGCGGCTCGAAATGTTGCTTGGAGAGTTATTCCCATTGCCTACATTATCGAGTCACTACTTTGCCTCTTACTGTCTCATATAGTTGTTTACATTGAGTAGTTGAAGCCTCCGTTTCCAGTTAGGCGATCTCACCGAGGAAGGAATAATGGACGTGTAGCCGTGTCTAAAGAAACGGAACCCTTGCACGAGGATCTTCTCACAACGAGCATGGGAACAGCAAGTCGGAAAAATAGAGGAATGAAACATCAGCAGGAGTATGAAAGTGCAAAAAGACAAAGTGGGCACGAAGGAAAGACGTCCCGAAAGCCTGACAGGCTAAGGTAGGCTAACTCTATCGCCTATGCCCATACTATATGTCCCCGAGGGAGACAAAGTAAAAAAGCAGCGCGTCAACGCACTTCGGGAGCTGCGTTTCGGTGAACTGAACAGTAATTGGCGTAAGCGAATCGAGTCGAGCGCGACTGTGATATTTCTGCTCTCAAAAAAAAGAGGACAAAGTTAAATTTGAAAAGCTAACCTAATGGACTTCCCTGTCCTCATTACCTTCATGCACTGCTGCTTTAACATGAAACTTGCGTTCGTTGTACCCCATGAAGGAATGAAGTACACAATATTTAGTGAGAATAGCATAACTTACGTCCAAAATGTAGACAAAAGTGTTCCATAATTGAGTTAATGAGGCCAATGATGAATCACACCTATTTTCTAATAAATAAATGCAAATTATCTCCCCTGACATCGGTACGTTTGGTACCGTCAGAGCGAGTGCCGGGATCACCCAAGACAGGCGACGGCAAGCCGCCGGTGAGGCAGCTGGACGAGCGGGACCTGCGGTTCATTGGAGAGCTGGGCGAGGGCTGCTTCGGCAAGGTCTACAAAGGTGAGTACAGGCACCGTCGACAGGCACGTCGAGGGAGGAGACGTTCGCTTGGGTCGTCAAAGACAATCAGAGTCAAAGATTTGACTCATCCGAAACTGCAAATAGGAACTTGGGCTTCATCATTCTTGAGCTTTAAACAGGTGTTGGAAGAATTCAGATTATTTTGAGCTGACTGGAAACCCAATTTTACGTAGGTAGTTTCAATAGTAATCAGTTTATTGTTAATGGCGAAGCCAAGGGGGCCTCTCTGAAGCTCAAGATAAGTCACGACTCGAAAGCTTAATTTCGGTTCCCAATCGAACATGTCCAAACTCTATTAATTATGGTGAGACAAAATGATATCATCCTAACTTCTATCATGCATGATTACCCGATGAAGTGGAGTAGCGTACTTAGGCGCTCCAGCACCCCCTGCTTTCACTAGAAGGAAGAAAAGAAAGAAAACTCTTTATAGTCTCATAAGGATGCAGTGCCCTACAAATCAGGACGCTGCACCCTGAGGTCCTCATGTTTACTACTAATATCCTCAAAACTAATACATGGGACAAGATTCACTAACGACTTGGGGATTGACCAAAGTAGGCAGTCGGTGTTAACCAGTTAGAAACTGAAGAAGAAGCTCTTTTTTCTTAAAGACCCTCGTATTCAATACTTTTCCACTTTATTTGCGATGAAAAGAAAATTTAAAACTTAAACTAGACATATTGCTCCCTGAAACTTCGAAGTAGCACAACTTTTGAGGGACACGCCTCTTAAATACTTTTTCAGTCTATACATTCTAAAAAGAAAATTCAAAACTTGAAATATGTATAGTGTATACTCTCTGCAACTTTGAAGTAAAGGTACAAAAGAAGTGGCACAATTTGTGACAGACACTTTTTCATTCTATGAATGATAAAAAAGAAAATACGAGACTTAATATTAAATATTACTGGGGTTAAAAGCCTAATTGAAATTCGTGATTGCGATTTTGTTTAACGTTTTTAGTCTTTCTGCGATGAAAAGGAGAAACTTTAAAACTAAAACTAGTCATGCTACAATTTGAAATACGTTGTGCGTTTTTCCAATGTGTGACATTTCTTATCCGTTATACGATACGCATCAAGAAGTTAAGAAATGAAATAAGATGGACGTATTACAGTTTGAACTAGGGCAACCCTGAGAAAGAAAGTGAGAAAAATCAGTTATTTTCTCATGTGGATGTTGTGTCCAACGCTAACTTGGGAAGTGTTATTATTATTATATTCCAGGTTTTACCGCCACACCTATGTCATACGACGTGATCCAAGCAGTGAAACTCAGTTTATTATGTCGTATCGGAATAGGAATGTTTTAAGATCTCGGCATTCCTGCCGGTAAGTCTCAATTGGCCAAGTGCGCTACAACTGGAGGGAGATAAAGCGTAAAGAATATAGAAAGGCATGAGAGAGAGAGTAGCAGTGTCCCATCGGACGAGGTCGGATATCTCGATCGACAGCCCACCTCACGGAACAGAAGGGGAAATGCAGAGAACCTACCCAACTTTATAAAAAACTAACCCTCTCAGCAGAGCCTGCGGCCAGCTGCAACATCCATTGCGGAGACAGCACTTGGACTAACTTGGGAATAATTCTATATACTAACATGAGAGAGAGAGAGTTATCATCGAGTTTGTTGAGAGTCACTGGCACAATGCCTACATATTATTAAATATCATTACAACAGTTCGCAGAAAACAATAGAATAGGGCAAGATGTTGCGCACAAAGAAACACTTCAGTTACAAGGTTTCAAAACTAGGGTGAAACGTGAAGTTTCGAATATTTAGACCAGTTAACAATTTTTTCCAAGTGTGAGAGAGAAACGGGCATTTGTAAAAAAAAGTCACAGACCACGCAGTACGTGCTTGTCCAGTTAAATTTGCAAGTGCAGTGGATGGCAAAATGATCGGGCTTCGATAAATTTCTTCCAGTCACCAAAGTGACTTCAAATTGGAAGTGAACTGTTCTACTGTAGGTGATGCAAGAAATGTATTTATCAGCGAGAAACACAAAGTCTTACCAACTGCGGACGATGTTATAATTATTATCTACAATATAATAAGTACCGATGTGTATTTATCTGTTTATTTATCGGTTTATCTATTTTCTGTCACGCCGTAACAAAACAGATAGGCGGAAATTAGCCCATGTTGGAGGCTCTGGTCGTCCTCTCAAGTTCCATTGAAAACTGTTAGGCAGAAAATAGGCCGGGTTGCAGAAGATGGCAAACGTATCTTAATCAGGGACAGTAGAAATTCCAACAATGAAGACATCGCAGGCTTAGTCTGATTAGTACGAGTATTAGCTTCTCCATACATCGAATCTACGGCAAAGTATAGGGCGACCTTACGTCTAACTGCACTTCTTGCAGAAGATGAAATCGCAGCATGAAGCTTCCATTGGCACTCTCATGCATCTTTATTCGTAGTTTCTTCCCACGAATAATTTCGTTGCTTCAGTTATTCTCCCAAATTTAATTCAATTATCGATGAAACAGCTTTCGCTATGCAAAAACTATTGGACCTGCATAGACTAGCCTACCGTATCCACAATACCGAAACTGAGCTATTACTTAGAACGTTGCTGATCGGGCTGCAATAAGCAATGTATTTTCTCTATTTCAGAAAAAAGTTTCGATGCCGAGCAGCTGTGAAGCCGTAAACGCTCTTCTCAGGGTGCTTAGGTTAGCAGTTGTGATAACGAATGTACGAGCAATCAAGAGGGTCATCACAAATTTTTCGGTCCTGTCATTTGATGACAGCGCGAGCCCTCTAGTTATTATATATTTCATTTAACCTCCGTAGCCTTAGCTCATGCGTTTCAACAGAGAAACTACTTGTGCAGTATTAAAATACCGCATAATGGGGACTCGTGGCCAACGTGCGCTAGTACGGGCAGGAAACAAGGCGCAAAACATAGTAGGAGACACTCGAGTAGTCGATCTCTTTCACGGCCTTCCACGCGAGAGAGATGAGAGAAGTCTTTCGGACTAGGTACGCTACCGCGATCGGTAGCCCACCTCGTGGAACAGGAAAGGAAATGGAGACTCTAGCTAATTTTACAAAACTAACCTCGTCAGCAGGAATTGCGCCAGATGCAACTTCTCCTGCGGAAAAGGTACTCTGGTTTGCCCATGGGGTCGTAAGGCCCATATATATTATGACAGGGAGAAGGCCCGCAATAAAGGCATGTAGACGATGATAATTGAGTTTTAAAACACACAAAAACGTAAAATTGGCTAAAACAAATTTTACAACTTACCAGTGACCATGCAGTGCTCGTGTAATCATTCTTATTTTCAAGATACATGAACTGCATGTCCAGGAATAGTCATTTTTTTTCTTTCAGATCACTTTAATGACTGGAAAAGATTTCATCGAAGTTTTATCACTTTGCTATCAGCTTCACTAACGAAGAGTGGGTATATCATCGCCCTTGAGGCTCCGTGAAAACGTGACCCCATAACATTGAATGCGGGGCCTAATTAACGCAACCTTATACATGTGCCGCTGCAACACCATATTTTCAGTAAGATGACACAGTAATTTACCACTCGTCAGTATCTTGGTAGCGAAATCGGTTGAGCAGAATCAGACTATAACTCTTGAGTTCAGCGAGATTCTGTTGGCGTCTCCGACTCCTTAGACCCAAAAAATAGACTCAGACTATATTTGTGAACGAAGCCGGCCCATTTTCACAACTCGAGCCCGTAGTTACGTCCGTCAAGGAAGTTGTATTTTTGCTGAATTTGTTTGTTCGTCTGTCTGTCTGTCTGTCTCTCTGTCTGTCTGTCACCAAGATAACCCAAAGAGACATAGACCGATCTTTATCAAATTTACTGAGATTGCTGGGTATGTTAGGAGAAAGCGATGATTAACTTTTGGTGATGATCAGTGCGTTTGTCTCCCTCTTTTTCCTGGGTAGCTGTACTCATACAGTATACCCAGTTATGGACCGATCTTTACGAAATTTGCAGGAGTTGTTTCCAGCAACGAATGACCAACTTTCTGTGTTGATCTGTTTATCCATTTGCTTATACCAATGTTTATCTCCGCAAAGGAGTTTTATGCTTTTGTCGTGTTTATCCGTCTATTTGTTTGCCTCTTTGTCTATCTCCAAGATTGCTCAAAAAGTTATTAACAGATCTTGGCGAAATCTACAGGGATTGTTAGGCATGTTGACGGTAACCGCTTGAATTTCGGTGAAAATCCGCCGATTTATTTGTTTGTATGTCTTCCTATTTTATCTGAGTGCCACAACTCAAGAAGTTATGGACAGATTTTCATGAAATTTACATGAGTGAAAGACCATATTTTCGTGATGATCTGTTTTTCTCGGTGTGTGATTTTATGCTTGTTAGTACAATAACTAAAACAGCTATGACTGGATCTCTATGAAATTTACAGGACTTGTTAGCAACGCTAAAAGACATAAATGTTTAAATTTTGGTAATGATCGGTTTGCCCGTTTGAGTGTTTGACTTATGTTTGTCAGAGTGTTTGTTAGCGGCATAAATCAAAAAGTTATGAATAGATATTCATGAAAATTGCAGAAACTTCCAAAACTTTTTAACTGCATAAATGATTAGATTTGGAGTGAATACAAGGAAAATAGAATTTCAGAGCCAATTTGAATTGTTCGTTACCGTTGCCTTGCTTGGCGGAGGTATACGCTTTCAGGGTGCTATAGTTTTTTTTATGTTTTTCAGTAACAGAACTCATAGAATTTCAAACGAATCCTCAAGAAATTCGTAGAAATTGTTATACATGGTAAAGGTCACAAATGACCAAATTTTGGTGATGGTTAGTTCGTCTGTGTGTTTGACTAGCTTGTAATAGTGTTCATCAGAACATAACTTTAAAAAGTTGCGGATAGATCTTCAAGAAAATTACAGATGCTGTGATTTTTGCCAAGAGGCATCAATTGACCAAATTTTGCTGCTAATAAATGTAAACCGTAGTTTTAGGACCAATTTGAAAGCCACGTTTACATTGCATGCAGTGCTTGGCAAGTTGGCGGAGGTATATGCGCTTTCAGAGTGCTCTAGTTCTAGACGGTTTCCAACTCTCACTCCGACTCCTGGCCCCAAATTTACTGATTCCTGAGGACTCTGACTTCAACTCGGCCACAATTTATCGATTCCTTCGGACCGACTCCGATTCCTGGCCCCAAATTTACCAACTCTTACGGACTCTGACTCCGACTTCTTGCCCTAAATGTACCAACTCCTGCGGACTCGGACTCAGACTACTGGCCCAAACTATAACTTTACATAATTAATATTGCTATAGTGTTAGCTCTAACATAGGAAGAAAGAGGGGGATATACAGTATGTTAGAAACGTAACACCTATGCACTACTGTGTTCTCGCACAGGATCAACCCGCATGAGAACAGCAAGTCGGGAAACAGATGGAAAAACACAAGAAAGCATCACCAGTGGCATGAAAGTGGAAGACAGCATAGTGGGCACGAAGAAAATATGTTCCGAAAGCCAGTTAAAGCTAAGGTAATTAATCTATGGGATCTCCATGCATGGAGCGCTGCTCCCAATAACTTAGTCTGGCAAACCTAACTAACCTAACCCTCTGGGCCACGGCGTATCCTATGTCGGCTGAGGAGTCCACTTCAGAATTTTTATTTACATGTTCGGGCGTGGACCACACGATACATTGTATGCTTATGTATTATGTGCAGCTAACTGCCCAGCGCACACTTCTTCCAAGGATAGTGCCAGGTACTATGAGCGAATGAATACTTTTGATCGGCCTATGGCTCTGTCCATTGATCCATCCATCCATCCATGCGCGCGTTCATTCTTCCGTCTGCACGTTCCGCTGTCATGGTCTTAACAGATTAAACTAAAGCACTCTGGCAGCGTACACCTCCGCCAAGCATGACAATGGTAACAAAAATTTCGAATTGGTTCCGAAACCATTATTTTGTTCGAATCAGAACCAAAATCTAATCATTTGTGCCTTCTAACAGTATTAAGTTTCAGTAATTTTCTTGAAGATCCGTTCATAACTTTTTGAGTTATGCTGCTAACAAACATAAGTCAAATACACAAACAGACCAACTGATCATCACCAAAATTTAATCATTTATGTCCTTTAACATTACTAACAACTCTCGTAAATTTCATCACGATCAATTCACAATTTTTTGAATAATTGTGCTAACAAGCATAAAATTAAACGCAGCTACAAACAAAGAGATCATCACAAAAAAATTGATTATTTACTATTCGTTCTGTTCGTAAATTTCGAAAAACCCGTTCATAGATATTTGAGTTATGGCATTACGAAAATGACGCTGACTAACAAACGGATAAACACATCTTCACCAAAAGTTAATCACCTCGTCCTCCTAAAATACTTACCAATCCCTGTATATTTCGTTTAAATCCGTTCACAACATTTCGACTTATCTTGGTGACAGACAAACAAACAGACAAGCTTGACGTAAACAAAAAATTCTTGGCGTGGGTAATCAAGATGTGAGGCACATTGGAAAACTATGTCATCCGTGTGTCTGTACGTTAAGCTATTATGGTAACAACAGATTAAATTAAGATGTCAGGCACATTGGAAAAATGTCATTCGCCTTCGTTGTAACTTGTGAAACAACAAACAAATTTATTTTCTTATCTGAAAGCTAAGCCCAACGCAGCGCCCCGAAGTATCCAGTTTTCATACCAACAAGAGAAGAGAGTTATGAATGAATTTATTGATTCACAACATTTGGCAATGTCCGTATGCGACATCAAAGAGAACTGCCAGTTTAACAGAGTTATTTCCTCTATATTGTTGGAACTCTTCAAAACTAGTATACAGTGTGCAATTTTATTTCTTTTTATATTAAGAAGTGAAAGATTTCGTTCAAACAACAGAGGCCATATCACAAAGGAAGAAAGAAGGGAGGTAAAATACGTCGATAGACTCATGGAACCCATGCACGATGGTGTTCCCACGCAGAGTCAACGCGCATGGGAACACTGGAAAGAAGAGGAAATATAGACGAAGAAAAGATCAGTAGGAGTATGAAATCGGAAGGAAGCATGTAAAGTGGGCACGAAAGACACATGTCCCGAAAGCCTACACAATCGAAAATTTATAGGCATTAATCCGATGCTATCGAATACCTCGCACTATTTTCCCTTAGGCAGTCAATAAATGCCTATTAATTTCCGTTTGGGAATATAGCTAGAGCTCGTGGCTAAAGGTAATCTACCGAGTCTTCCTGGGACGCCACTCCCCATAACATACGTGGGCGAACCTCGATGCAATTTTATTTCAATCTTGTGGGTATATATATTTTATCTTTATGCCATCTGTTTGCAAAAGTTTCAGACTGTGGAGAAAAAGGAATATTAATATAGAGAGTAAGGATTATCTGGAATATATAGAGAGTAAGGATTATCTGGAATATATAGAGAGTAAGGATTATCTGGAATATATAGAGAGTAAGGATTATCTGGAATATGTAGAGAGTAAGGATTATCTGGAATATATAGAGAGTAAGGATTATCTGGAATATATAGAGAGTAAGGATTATCTGGAATATATAGAGAGTAAGGATTATCTGGAATATATAGAGAGTAAGGATTATCTGGAATATATAGAGAGTAAAGATCATCTGGAATATATAGAGAGTAAGGATTATCTGGAATATATAGAGAGTAAGGATTATCTGGAATATATAGAGAGTAAGGATTATCTGGAATATATAGAGCGTAAGGATCATCTGGAATATATAGAGAGTAAGGATTATCTGGAATTTTGCCAAGAGTGGCAGCTGAATTCTTAGCAAAGTAATGGTAACCTTCCAGATTGTGAAAGTCATCTGGGTGAACTGATTGAATTTAGTCACAGCATATTCTGGCAGCGGAATATTATTCTAAAGTTGTGCTCAAGAGATAGAATTGTTTTGTCCCCAGATTTAGTGCCAGTCGAGTTCTATTGAAGATTGTCTCACCAAAAGTGCTGCCAATTGAATAATATGCATCTTCACTGAGAAATACTGTATAGCTATATTTTACAAGATAAATACCCATGGAGATATACTGGCGTTTAATCGATCATTTCATATATTTTTTCATTCAAGCATTGCATTTGTTTCTATATATCTCCCATCCCCATAAATGACGTGGACAAGAACACCATTAGTCCATAAACCATAATTGTACACTGGTCTGTATTATTGTGTTTAGGCGAAGATGCCAGAGAATAATTAGAGCGTTGATGCGCCATCGACCATAAATTACGATCATGAGGGACCATGAGCCACCTGAAGAGCCTCCAATAGACCGGCTGCCATGAGGACCCACGAGGCACCTGAAGAGGCCCAATAGAGCATGCAGGCAGCTGCCAGCCAGTAAGGCCTTTGTTGGCCCCGCGGAGGCTGCAGGGCAGATAGGCCCGCCAGCACAAGGAGTTTTTTTAAGCAAACAAACACCGGGTGCGGAGGAGCGCCGTTTGTTTGCAGTAAATCATCAGCGCTTGTGCGGCGTAACGCAATACTTCCCTTGGTGTGCGGCGCGGCGCGGCCGGGGCGGTCGGTCGGTCCTTTGTTAATTATTGAAGGGAGCAGCAACTGAGGGATATTCGCTCAAGAATCTGTGACAAATTGGCTGAATTTCAGTGTCGTCAGGACTGCGTAGGCGTCGGTTTGTTCGACTGATGGGCGTGAAGCTTGAGAGAAATATAGGCAAGAGAACTGCGGGGGCGTTGGTTAGGGAATTGAAAGGCATAGAAACTGAGGGAAATACAGGCAAGAGAACTGCGGGGGCGTTGGTTAGGGAACTGAAAGGCATGGAAACTGAGGGAAATACAGGTAAGAGAACTGCGGGTGCGTTCGTTAGGGAACTGAAAGGC
>LQNS02278139.1:5751878-5763017 GCA_001587735.2 Parhyale hawaiensis
GCTGCTGCACTGGCTTACAGCCGCCGCAGTGTCGCCAATAGGGACCTCGCAGTCGCTGTCCCTGCTAAACATCGCATGAGCTGGCCGCTTGTAACGTAATATAACCTTCTCCCTACCTTCCACCTGCGCCCCTGCCCTGACCACGCTCTAATGCGGCCCTAAGTTTTGTTAGGGATTCGGCTGGACACTGTGTAGAATTTTTTCAACGTAAATCCAGCTCAATATAAACATCGTCGCTTGTTAATGTCAGCATGCATAACTCTTCACAACACGAAAGCTACATAAAAATCTTTCAATACACTGAATAGATTCTTTAATCTCAGACTTTTATGCAGAATAAAACATCCCACTTAAAGGCACACTTTCAATGGAAAGTTCATTCCTTACTAAAAAAATGTACCAGCGCTGCCAAAAGTGAAAGTTTAATAGTTACAAATCACTCACTGCACAAAACACGCGGAACGGAGAGAGAAAAAGAATATCTAGGTCCGCTTTCGGTTTTTCTAACCCAATTCTTCGAATCTATGACAAAAAAAAAAATCCATAGGTTACCCAAAATATTATCGCCTTTGGTTTTTATTCCTTTAATAATAGCTGGTAAAATGAAGCTCTCTTTATTTTTGATCTCATCTTGCGGCTCTTCAACGAGGAAATAGAACATGTTCGATTGGGTCGCCACAGTCGATCTTAGTCAAGCCCACTCGACTTGTCTGGAACTGTCGCTAAAAACTCAACCTTTGCCACTTTAACTTTTACTGCAGATATTAGAAGCAACCCGATCCTGTTGAGCTTACCGTAAACTCTTAATTTATAAACTAAGGAACAATTCTCGGTAGTCTCGCAAGTAATACGGTCCAAGTCCTGATAGTCTCGCAAGTAATACGGTCCAAGTCCTGATGAGTCTCGCAAGTAATACGGTCCAATTAAGTCCTGATAGTCTCGCAAGTAATACGGTCCAAGTCCTGATAGTCTCGCAAGTAATACGGTCCAAGTCCTGATAGTCTCGCAAGTAATACGGTCCAAGTCCTGATAGTCTCGCAAGTAATACGGTCCAAGCCCTGGAGCTTAAATTCACGGCTCAAAGCTATGAGGCTCCCGTCTGCAGTTTCAGACGATCGAGTCCAGTTGAACGGGCTTGGCGTCAATCGAATTTTACGACCCAATCGAATGCTTACAATACAATGTGTTTTCGATCGCCACTGACACAGAAGTGAACGATTTCTTGTAAGCTTCACTGCTTCCAGACTTCAAACACATCAGTCCGCTACTTCAGGTTCTACGTAGTGGAAGTAAGAAGTGAAATAGCTTGGTAGGCGGATATCATTCGTTGCGCTTACTTGGAATACTATACTGCAGCTACATGCAGATGCTAGGGCGTGCGATTACAGTCTCATTATTAATCACAATGACCAAAGATGATAACGTTTTGGTGTTATGATGCTTCTGAACCTAATCTCGTATAATGAAACAGAATATTAGTCGCACTGTTTAGTGCTTGGGTAAAATATAGAGAAAAGATGCGCCTGTTTGCCACAGAAACTTACCAATTCGATAGAGTAGATGATGAAATATTACTGAAACTCTTCAATAAGGGCATCCGTGGAAAATGTCTAAGATGGATCGAAGCTTTCGAAGCTTTCTTGAAAAACCAAACCCAAAGTTTAATTGTAACTAATAAAGTGTCCAAACGACAGCCGGTATTCAGTGGAGTCCCACAAGGCACCGTGCTTGGTCCAATACTCTTCCTCATCATGATCAATGACATGGGGCACCAATGCAAGCTTGCCGTTCCGTCATCGTTCGCTGATGACACACGGATATTAGCAGCGGGACAATCAACGGCAGACGTGCGGAATGTGCAACTAGATCTAACCAACATCTTTCACTGGACATCGGTTTACAACATGACCTCCAACGAATCAAAATTTGAACTATTACAGTACGGAAAAAACCTCTCCCTTACTGAATCTACGTTCTACAAGACGAGAGATAGGAGCGAAAACGAGAGAAAGCAAATTTTAAGAGATCTTGGGCCGCGAATACAAGATAATGCCACTTTTGAAGATCCCGTGGCTCGAGTTGTTACTGTAGGCAAGAAGTGGAGCGGATGGGTGCTTCGAACTTTCTCTTCACGAGAGGCAGACACAATGCTCTCCTTATGGAGACAACTAATACTACCGAGGATTGAATGCTGTTCACCTCTTTGGATGACAAGCAAACGGAAAGGTTTAGAGCGCCTTGGGGCTATCCAGCGATCGTTTACTGCCAAAATGCGGGGCATGCAAGATTTAAACTATCACGAAAGACATGCTCAACTTCAAATGTACTCCATTGACAGGAGATTCGAGCGCTTTACTATCATATATGCCTGGAAAATTCTAGAAGGCATTACTGTCAACGTCAACGGACGAATCCAGGCCAGACACTCAGACCGTATTGGTCGCACTTGTGACGTGCGAATTCCGATCAAAACTGGTAGTGACGCAATGGCCACAAAGTATTCTGAGAGTTTCGTTGTCCGAGGGGCGAGATTATTCAACAAAAGGCCACGTCACATCCGAAATGTCACCGGTACAGAGACTGTGAAGTTTAAAAACTTACTGGACGCATACTTACTGAAAGTGCCAGATAAACCTGCTGTGAGCGGCTACGTGAACTGTGGGGATAATTCGCTGTTAGCCACCCCGCTGGTCACGGACTGCAACATCACCTTTGCGCAAGATGGGTTGCGTGCATAACGCCACCTGGACCTCGTCCAAAGTATCATCAAGGTAAGTAAGGTATGAACTCAAGACACGACACTGGTACCAGAAGCGCTTATCATCCCTAGTCTTGTTTAGGAGCAAAATAAACAAAAGAGCCGCAAAATGGTCAGGCGATAGGGCGACGTTGCACGCAGTTCAACCATAGTTTTAGCAAGGTCTGCCTACAAGATGCCAGTTCTCTTATCTGCTGATGTACCGCTGCATCCGGTATCAGTTCTTGTCAGTGTGAGTCACGTCAGTGACTACGCCGCTGCTCTTCTGAGTTGCGAGATATACGTTCGGTCCTTCAGTGTGCCACTCACTATCGTGCCAAGTAGTGATAACAGTTCTCGCAGCATTTGAGAAAATTTAAGAACATTTCGTGCAGCGTTGCGAACACTTATTGTGCTCAACAGTGAAAGCTTCTGCAGCACTGCGGGAGTTGCAAGAACAGATCCTTTTGGTGGCAGGTTAGTTTTCTCGGGTATATCGCGCTCTATTGCCAAAAAAAAAAAAAAACGAGCGAAAGAAATACCAGTCTAGCCACAAGTCCGGAAAATAAAGGTTTCAATGAATGGCAAAGGCTGACCAGTGAACTTTTGCGCAGTTCAACAGAAAAATAGACACAAAACGTGTTCTTGGACGGAGTCAATAATAATCCAAGGCTATTAGTCGATGAGCTGGAAATAAAAGACTGCTCGCACAGAGCATTCTACTGGCGCTCCCTTGTGCAGTTTCGGACAAGACCTTGACTTTAGCTGCGCTCTGCATCGAACCTGGTATCAGTAAATTTAGTTATCTTGACGTACGTGCGCAGCGCACTACACTCTAATTGCTCATGTATTGAGCATGCTGTAGGTTTGGTTGACGTCTGCGTAACGACAGCAATAAAAAGGTGCGTTTAATTCTGTTGGGGCATCTCATATCTTTTTTTTAAGGAAGTATAGTGTGTCATATATGATATTTTAATATCAGTTCATTGTTGATTCGAAAGGGACGCTCTGACTCGCAGGTGCTCTCTATGTTGAGAGTGAGTCATCATCATAGTTAAATTTCCCTAACCTTTATAGCTCGCATATCGTTTCCCCAGGCGACGACCCAGGAGGACATGGAGTTGAAAAAATAAAAAGAATAAAGCGGTGCAGGTAACGCCTGAGAAGCTCTGGCTCCCGCGACTCATTTTGCCTGCTGGACGGTATTGTCGAATTAGCAGAGCCGTACGTGTATATCTTAATATCTTTGCACTGATGCAGCGGGCAACACAAGTACCTTGTGTGCTTGCATTGCTTTTAGTTGTTTGTGGCTTAGTGGTAAGAGTGGCGGCGTCGTAAACTCTAGGTCACCAGATCGCATTGAGACTCGATTCCTTGTAGTTATTCTATTTAAATAAAAGGGCGGATGAAGAGCCTCCTGACTGGATAATACCAGGTGTTGACGGAACGAGAGACTGTGATATATATATATCCTGCACTCATACTGGATCGTGTGTCACCTCCTGTGGTTGATGACTTGGTAATCTTGGGTGTCAATATTGATCCATAGTTGACGTTCGAGCTTCACATTTGTTCGGTTGCATCACGTGCATCGCAGAAAATTGGTCTTATGAGGCGTGCTTGGAGGGTGTTTGGCTCGATAGAATTGACACGTCGCTGCTTTAATTGCTATGCCTTCCCTCTTCTGGAGTACTGGTTTGTAGTCTGGGGTTCTTCTGCCGATTGCCATCTGTGTTTGCTTGACAAAGTGGTTCGTCGATGTGCGTTCATGCTGGATGGTGTTGTGCCTTGTGATCTGGCGCATCGTCGCGGCGTTGGGGGGTCTGCTTTTGCAAGCAAATTTATAACTGCCCTAGTCATCCACTGTCTGGTTTTCCACCAGATCCATTTATTCGGGTGAGGTGTACTCGGCGTACTGATGCTCTGGATGAGTTTGCCTTGGAACCGTTACGATACCCTAAGTGCCACTATTCGCGTTCGTTTTTTCCATCGTGTATGGATGTTTGGAATGGTCTTGATTGCTCCGTTTATGCTGGTGCGGGTGCTGGCAGCTTTAAACGATCTGTACACAGAGTTATTCTGTGATCTCGGACGGTATTGCGAAGTTAAATATCTGCTTCACTGAAATTTTGCGCTATGAAACAAACTTCGCACCTTCAGAGAACGACAGTGTGAGGGATGATATGCGTGGTATGGAGCTGAAGGAGCACTTGTTATTGGACAGAAATATTTACCGGGAATAGCATGATCTGTTTCAGCGACCTCCCTTTGAACGGAAATAATACTGCTGTAGAAGAAGTGAAAGACAGTAAGCTAGAAGAAATTGTTGTCTAATGCCCGTGAAAAATCATCCCCCCCAGAGCGCTTCGTTGACCATCTGCCGAATTTATACGTCGTGACTTGAAAGAAAAGAAAGTTATAAAATCGGACCCCAGAAGCTACAAACATAGTGTTCCGATTTAAGAAGTGTCGCGACCACATGTGGTCTGTTGTTCAAAACACAACCACATGTGGCCGCCACGTTTCGCCGCCACTTGTGGCTCTACAAAGTGGCTAGTGTGCTCGGGGCCTTAGTGGTGCAACTGCTAGTCATTGATGGGTGATACTTAATGAATATGTATTTAAACCCGTACCTAAATTTACACAAATGCATAGGCTACATCATACCTTGACTACCCCTTGAAATCGTTCCTCTCGCAAGTGAACCTGGAGGCCGATTATTATGTATCAGTAAAATGAGTTCTAATATTAATGAATGTTATTGTCTTGAGCTGGCATTATTTTAAATACTGAAGAATACGATGAGAAGCATATTAGAAATTTGGTTACCCACGACGCGCGTTTCGCCGTACTTCGACTGATCAGGTGGGAGGTCGAAGATGGTCGAATTTAAAGACATTGAAACTTTGCAAAAATCTTGGCAAGATATCCCAGTAAGATGTAGCTAAGATGCCGTAGATTCCAAAGCTTTAAGAAACATTTGCTTGCTTGTAATTTGTATTTATAGCCTTGGAGTCCACGGTATCTCAGCTACATCTTACTGGGATATCTTGCCAAGATGTTCGCAAATTTCCAATGTCTTCAAATTCGACCATCATCGACCTCCCACCTGATGAGCCGAGGTACGGCGAAACGCGCGTCGTGGGTAACCAAATTTTTGATATGCTTCTCATCGTATTCTTCAGTAATAATGAATATTAGAATTTCATAGAAAAAAAATAGGCATAGTCCGCACTCCATCCAGTTTTTCATCGACAGAGGGAAGTAATGAATCCAGAAAATGATGCATGTAGAGGTTATTCTGATAGCCACAAGAAAAGTGAGGTTAAGAAAACTCGGTAATACTGAAGAAATAAATCAAGACCACAGTAATGCTACTAAGTAAACCCACATTGCCAGCCATAAACTGAAAAGGCATGATTAACGACGAGGCAGAGATACCACGACAGCCGTGAAATGATCTTAGGCCATGGCACTTTAGTGCCAACACATACAACCCTTCACTACTGGAACCAAGGAGCTTCGCATGGGAGGAGTAAGCGCAAGCTCTCTCTGGTCGAATAAACACATGGCTTGTCACGTGACCGAAGTTGGCATTTGGAGTCCCTGAAGTGGCTAAACTGCTTTCAAGCAGTGGGATGAAGGCAGTGGTCAGCACATACAATTAAGGAAGATACAGACAGGCAGTTCTTCATTATTTTTGCTAGAAAATCGTCTCCGAAGATTTATATCCCAGTGCTCACTCTGTTACTTTCATCATAAATTGGTTTACAGGATACAAGTTTCCTCTGCATACATCCATCCGCTAGAATTTCGTCGATGGTTAATGGTTATAAAAATTTGAGCTCATGACTAATTCCTATTCAGGCTGCGTAAGGCAATGCCGCTCTCCGATTGGCTATGCTAATCAGCCAGTTCAAAGGAAAAGTTTACTCGAAATGCTCCCGGAGGCTAATAGAGACGGTGCGCTCCTCTATTAGAACCTCCTTGACTGGAACCATCTCACGTTGCACAACGTGGCTGTACGTGTTATTTCGCAAGCTTTTTACCCTTATATGCTCCACCTCTTGGTGGTTGCCTTTGTTAGATCACTTCATTGTTGTCTATGTTACATCACTTCATGGGTGCATCCATTACACCAATGCTATACGAATCACTTCGTGGCAATAAGTACTGCCTCACTTTATGGCCGCCAGAGTAACATCACTTCGCGACGGCAAGTGCTGCATCAGTTTTGGGCTACCAGGGCTTTGTAACTTCATGGCTACCCCCTGCTTCAATTAACACTTCAGTTCTGTTTTCTGCACTATTTTTTTTCGCTTAGAGCGTGCACCAAATAATTTTTATTAACAACACCATTTGCAGTTTTTTTGCATTTCATTATTAATAAATGATTTCGCTGAATTGAGGCTTTATGGTCCATATTTAGGCCCCTGCAGCACACTAGCAACGCTGTGGCACCAAGTGGTAAGCCCGAGCACACTATCTACTTTGTAGAGCCACAAGTGGCGGCGAGACGTAGCGGCCACATGTGGCTGTTTTGAACACGTGGTAGCCACACCGAGATCACTATCATTTCAGTTCTAGCATGAAGTCTCATTCAGCATGGATTCATTGGGCATGGACTCATACAGCATGGACTTTCAACATTCACTTAAGCTTCTGTGCACAATGAAAATATTCCATGTGCTTTTTTACAAACACAAGGTGTAACGCAAAGGCTTGCGCTGGCCGGCCGCATTCAATATATTAAAACATCTATTCATATATACAAGGTGACTTTATAGTAAATAGTTATTGACCTTTCAAAGAGAGAAAGGAATGCTAAATACAATTATTGGGGGTTTAACTTCCCTTGTAAGAACAGCGGGAGCAGCACGCTCGTACTACACGAAGTTTCCTGCATGAGAGAGTAGCTGCCACTTGTGGTTGCCACAAGTCGCTAGTGTGTGCGCTGCCGGCCACAAAACGCGGTGTCTGTGGCGGGGACGAGTGACAGCTCGCTACAGTCCCGAGCCACAGACACCAGTGTGATCGGCAAAGCTCGAAAACAATGGGAACCTTCGGGAGAAACATCCCCGCCACTTGTGGCTCTACAAAGTGGCTAGTGTGGTCGGGGCCTAATGCTGTAATGGCGTTAGCTACACTTACAATTCGAGAGGTAGTCTCTGCAATATTTGGATCAGGACTATTGGTGTCGGCTGTGTTGCAAAAAACAGGATACTAGCATTAGCCGAGGCACGTAACGCTGTCGCCACTTTTGATGCAGTAATTATGATAATTTTCCTCACATTCAATAGTGGTGCTAGTATTGTGCCTGAGTGTCTACTCCTAATAACAGTACAGCTTGCAGTAGTTTGTTGAATGACTTTTTCTTTCACAGCACGCTATGGGGTCGCAAAACCTAGCGGACCGTGGCCCACACTCTGCTCCATCTTCTGATGACCCGACCCTGGAGAGCCACAGATACAGAAATGTGTACGCGGTGCAAGTGGGGATGGTTTTCGTTTTCAAGAACATTCTGCAGTGGGAGTTGCGAGATAAAACTCCCAACGAAAGTCTTATCGAATATAGCGAAAGACTTATGAAAAATGTTCGAGATCCTAACGAGAAGAAAAAGCTGAAGACGAAGGTAGATTCGGCAAAAAAGAACCTCAGGGATAAACAGGATTTGTCAGAGTATGATGTAACATTGATCCACTCTCTTCTTATGTTCATGTACGACGCAAAACAAGCTGCCGGGAGTAGCAGGGAGGACGCAAGCATGCGCCAGATTCTGAAGAACGCCAAAGACATGCGGAACGGAGTCATGCACGAAGTGAAGGGTGCTGCTATTGCTCCCGATACCTTCAACAAAGTTGAAAACATCTTGGATGATTTGATAAACAAAGCGACACAATTATATTTGTTGGATGAAGATGATAGCGATGGCGTAAAGAAAGAACTGCATGCTCTTCTTAATGACAAACACACTCGACAGGAGAATGACCTGATATTGGTAAAGCTGCTGGTGGAAGGCATTGGTAAAGAGGGAGCCCGAACCTTGTGGAACGATTCAATCACCAAAGAGTGTCTGATCTTTGAATCAGACAAATGTAACGTCAACCGTGCAGAAGTCTTCCACATTCTGGATGTTATGATCAACGAGAAAGATTGTCAATTTGATGTCCGATCTTACACTACGCTTTTGGACTCACATGCAAGGGTTGTGGTTGTAGGTGGGGAAGCCGGATCTGGTAAAACTACTTTACTGAAAAACTTAGTGCTACAGTTCTACGATTTGGCTCCTTTGGAGATGGAAACTCTAAAAGATTTCCACTTCCTGCTGTATTTTGAATGTCGTGACAGGACTTGCAAGAGCCTCGATGACATCGCACGTTTTAACTACAAGAAGGTTTACCTCAACATTGAACCTAGTAAGGTTCTTAGTGGTATGTTGGCTCTGAAAGGATTGTTCATCATCGATGCCTATGATGAATTGAACCAAACCTCTTCGTTGGCATTCGAACAACTCATCAAGGAAATAAGAGGCACAGAGAGTCGAGCAATCATCACGACTCGCTTTCATGCTATGAAGCCCTTGCGTCAAAGACTCCAAGTAGAAAATGTCAACTTCTCCGAGTATGAGATTGCAAATATTACAAAGCTTGAAGACCAAAAGGCCTTTCTTGAGAAGTACGAACAAACGAAAGATATGGCGACATCTGGAACTGGAATGTTCAGCTGCTTCGCTAAATTGGACGAAGAAATCAGAGGCCTGTTCAACAGGCCCATCACTCTCGTCTTGTTCTGCCATTTGTACTGGCACGACCCTCGGAGCATCAAAGAGTGGAGGTCCCATGCCGATGTCTCGGCGAGTCTGTATCAGCTCTACGTTGAACAAATCGAGACCAAACTGTCCACTTGCGGCCATCCCAACTTGGAGGAATTGATTAACGACCTGTTGATTGTTATATCAAAAGTGGCACTGACCTACACCCGCGACAACATCATGTCTTTTTCTGAGAAAGAGTTCACCGCTGTAAAGAGAAGCTGTAGCAACGAACTGAAGAACTACAACGCTTTAGACAGTTTTGACGTCCACACTGTACTCACGGTAATTATGAAGATGACACGTCTGCGGCAAGATGACAGCGAGCCTTACTATTCCTTCCATCACAAGAGCATTCAGGAACTCTTCGCCAGCAAAGAAGTCATCAGGAGAATGAGTCAAGGAAGCGAAAAGCTGATGGACATTCTGGAACCTCCTGAATGTGGTTCTGATCGGTAAGTACATTGGTGTACATGTTTCGGGGAAATTACGTTGTATACCAATTGCCGTGAGAGATTTTGTACGTAAACACGCCTTTAATCCATAACTGTTCTTAATGGGATAAAAATCAACATTGTATTATAAGTAAACAGTGCTATGAAAGCAGTACACTTCTTGCAACTGCAAATAAGATGTAGCTCTCTTTAAATAGATTAGATAATTAGAAGTGGGCGGACTAACTGACTCATTCTCATTGAACACGCATGACTTACGCTCCGGCTCCCTATGAGCTATTGTCATTACATCAGAATCAAAGAAATATCTGAGGAAGAAAAAAAAGTAAGGGAATAAACTCAGCCAAAAGGGTCGATTTCTTGGAGAGGCTACTTAATTGTTGCATTATTTGCCTCTAAAATTTCTTGGCAGGCAATCCAGGAAAATGAAATATTCCTTATGTTTTAATCAACTTTAGAGAAAAGAGCGTATTGCACTGACTACACTTCGTTCACTAAACGCCTAAAATGGAAATCAGTCGGTCGGGTGTGACGGATGCTTTCAAACAGAAGCGGGATGAGCGAAGAGCAGTTCATGCAAGTTAATTGCTTTGTGTTTCGATGGCTAATACTACTAATTTAAATAATAAACTGTTTTTCCAAAAATGTATAAGCCGATTGCCAAACGCCACATCAAGAGCATTCTTTTGGAAAACTGCATGATCATCAGCCTTTAATATTATGCGTATTAGTGACTCAACACCTTAGCATGCAAGCTCGGCTTACTAGAGCATCTCATATTTATGCACAGCGTGCATCTGTGATAAAGTTGCATTTACATTTTATAGATACACTGACGTCATTTGAATCTAATAAATCTCAGCATGAGAGTTACCAGGTTGCGCACAGTGCGCGTAATGGGCTTTTAGGATAATATAACTGAGCCCACTAACATTAGCTTGGATGGTAATGCCAACAGAAACCTTGGCTTCAGCTCTTTCAGTCATTTGCTGATGTTAAAGGTAACTCAGATGATATGAGATGGCCGGGGGGCGAATTTTTTTCCTGAACCTTTCAGCAAGTACAGTCTCAAGGCAGCCAATGGCGTGGCAGGTCACAGGCCACAGTGGGAGGGGCGAAGGGTGATGCTCAGTGAT
>LQNS02278139.1:5769284-5780384 GCA_001587735.2 Parhyale hawaiensis
TGCTGGATTTCCTTTAGCAGCGTTTTGGGCTTCCCGATGTTGCAAATGCTTCATTTGGGTTGTATTACCTGTCCGTGGGAGCTCAAGCGTGAAGTTTTAATAATAATAATAATAATAGTGTAGCGTGCCATCGAAAATGCTTTGGAATAGTGCATGCATCATGTGTGTTTGTGTCTGTGTAATGTATTTGTGTTGCGTGTGTAGTGTTGGCAAGTTTAAAGGATTTTTTTTTAATTATATACAGGGCGGGGTATAAATACTGTTACAAGAAAAAACTCAGATTTATCTAACCAAAATAATATATCTAGTAGTCCGATTACAGAAAATGATAAGTCAAAACTGAAGCAACAATATGGTATAAGTATTATTCAAAATGTTTCTCTCGAGCCTTCACTACACTACGCAGTTTTTTTAAGCAATCATCTATATGGCAGCACGCACTACATCTAAAGGCATTTTCTCCAAGCATTTGTTCAATTTTATCTTGACAGCTTCAATGTTTTGGCGAGGAGTAGAGCAGGCTTCACTCTCCAGGAGTCATGACGAACAAGCAGGCTCATTCCCAAAGAGACACTGAAACTTACGCCCCGGCCCTCTATGAGCTATTGCCATTATGTCAGTAGGATATAGATGACTGAGGAAAAAAGAAGGAAGAATCTTAGCCAGAGAGACGATCATGCATGCACGCAAGCACGATCCATATTTTGTGATTGTGTTTGGCATTTATGTTTGTTGTCTGCCCTTCAAATGCAGTACTTTGCTCTATTGCATGCATTGCGTTTGTTCCATGCGTAGTGCGTGTGTTAAGTATGATAAGTGCTAAGTTGGGATCGTCGTCACAGCTTAAGGCTTAGTGTTTTGTCTTGAGTACGCAGCTGAATTTAGACAAGACTAAATTTGTCCGACCTTTACTTCAGCATCCGCCTCTGAAAACTTGGAACACTGCGCTGCTGCAGTCAAGTTCTCTGGAGATACTCGGTGACTTCTTTTGTAAGTTAGTAGCTCACTTATGTGGCGCGTATCAGACTCCTATAATTTGTCCATTTTATCAAAGCAGTTTCTGTGTAGTCAAATTGCTCCGCAGCGTTGCCAGTTCAATGGGCATTTCCGATATTTCTCTACGTGCAGCTAGTGGGCGGTGCTAAGTTTTGAGCCGAACAAAATCTCAGAAATGCCTATGGAATTGGCAACGCTGTAGAGGAATTTAACCGCGCCCAAAGTGCCTTGATAAAATGAACAGAGTGTAGTCTCATGTGTTCAAAGTATGATTTAAGTACCTGCGCAAAATCAATTGAGCTGTGTGTTCGATGACCACTATGTCATTGGATTCTGCGCGTTCTTGATGCCTAAGGAGGAGTATTATTCTCGTGTATGGGCTTCGGCTGATGCGAGTTATCGTCGTTTCCCGGACAGGCTCACCCGCTCCGCTAGTCGGTTGCGTGCCCTGCAGCATTTGGTGCGTCCCCAGTCATTTTCATTAGGGTTGCACAGAAAATGCTGCACTTGGTGCGTCTCCCAGTCATTTTCATCAGGAGTGTACAGAAAATGCTACACTTGGTGCGTCTCCAGTCATTTTCATCAGGGGTGCACAGAAAATGCTGCACTTGGTGCGTCCCCAGTCATTTTCATTAGGGTTGCACAGAAAATGCTGCACTTGGTGCGTCTCCCAGTCATTTTCATCAGGGGTGTACAGAAAATGCTACACTTGGTGCGTCTCCAGTCATTTTCATCAGGGGTGTACAGAAAATGCTGCACTTGGTGCGTCTCCAGTCATTTTCAACATGGGTGTACAGAAAATGCTGCACTTGGTGCGTCTCCAGTCAATTTCATCAGGGGTGTACAGAAAATGCTGCACTTGGTGCGTCTCCAGTCATTTTCATCAGGGGTGTACAGAAAATGCTGCACTTGGTGCGTCTCCAGTCATTTTCATCAGGGGTGTACAGAAAATGCTGCACTTGGTGCGTCTCCAGTCATTTTCATTAGGGGCGCACAGAAAATGCAGCATTTATTATTATTATTATTAAAACTTCACGCTTGAGCTCCCACGGACAGGTAATACAACCCAAATGAAGCATCTTGCAACACCGGGAAGCCCAAAATGCTGCTAAAGGAAATCCAGCAAAAACCATTAACAGCCGACTTAAACGCCTGCAGGCCAATACGACCAAAAGCCGATGCAGGCAACAAATTCCAAACTTTAGCCGACCAGGGCACGAAGCACCGACAGAACTGATTAGTTTGACATCTGACAGCCTCCAAAGTGAAGGAGTGCGCTCCGCACGCAGCACGAGTCGCTCTCCCAAAAACCTTGAGGGCAGAGAGAGAAGAATACAATCTGGTGCGTCTCCAGTCATTTTCATTACGGGTGCACAGAAATTGCAGCATTTGGTACGTCTCCAGTCATTTTCATTAGGGTTGCACAGAAAATGCAGCATTTGGTGCGTCTCCAGTCATTTTCATTAGGGGTGCACAGAAAATGCAGTATTTGGTGCGTCTCCAGTCATTTTTATTAGGGTTGCACAGAAAATGCAGCATTTGGAGCCTCTCCAGTCATTTTCATTAGGGGTGCACAGAAAATGTAGTATTTGGTGCGTCTCCGGCCATTTTCATTAGGAGTGCACAGAAACCTGAAGTTTGAAAATCGCTGGTGTAGAGCAGTTATTCAAAGATATTTGTAGTGAATTCCACTTTGTTTTATTAACGCTATTTCTGGCGGCAGCATTCACTGATTGCACAACCACTAAAATGTACATGCTACAAATGCCCAGTTTAGAGACTCCCGCTAATGGTCAACCTCTGAAAATTAATGCCGGTGTCAGTTGCGTGATTTCTCATGCGACACTTCATTTCTCTGTTAACCCTATCTGCTCCAAGGAGGTATAAAATTCTACCGCCCTACCGTTTTTTGTTCACAGTCCTGCTCCCAGTGATATTCAGCGTCCAAAATTCCGTGACTTTTCTCAATTGAACATGACTATCAATAAAATTCTGATATACCCGCACATTAAAGCCAAAAATACATATAAATATAAATGTTTCAGAAAATTAGATGATAACATTTCCGAGTAGATTTTTTATACAAAAAAAGTTTCGAAATTATCACTAAAAGACAGCAACAAGGCTGGAAATGAGAAACAGAAGCGATTGCACGTTCAGCTTGTGAAAGTATGGAAATTGCGGCAGATGTGCTGCATTATTCACCCTGTGCTGCTCGGAGATATTTTCTCATATTCGCATTTAATTGACAGTAAAACTACTCTTAGGCATTAATTTTTTAATTAAATAAGCGGAAGAATAGTTGAATCATTGACTTTTGAGAAAATGACGAAGAAAACTCTGGTATTGATAAAGTTTTAAGCATTTTTAGAGGGCGGTGCAAATTTGTACCGCCTTGGGGCTCAAGCGGCTGAAAAAAATGGGTAACAGATAGGGTTAATGTTCTAGAAATAGGTCGTTTCACTTAGAATCTGATTCTTAGGATAAAGAGACGTACCAACGTGACCATCAACATCATCTGTGTTATGAAATTATAAAAAACGGATTATAGATGGTGGTTATGAGTAACGAAAACAAATTTATCAAGAGTAACCGTTTTGGTTATTACTGTTGGAATTGTTTCTACTATTCTTAACTACGCTTTATAATTTGGATTTATGTCATTTTTAGAAGACTTGTTATGTATTTTTGGTGGTAATTCGAAACCTCTGTTTTTATTTCGATAATTGTACGGTTGTTTAAGTATCAAGATGTATGCATGAATTAAATTTGTTATATTTATTTGTAGGGTACACTCTAAAAAGAACACGAATATCTGGGTATCATTACCTGAGTTTCTATAAATAGGCTTGAACTTATTTTCAATGATACTGAAGCGCATCCTGCTACTATAAGTAATACTTCTCTTTTTGAGACTTTCGCATGCATTCATAGTTTCCCAATTATTAAGTGCTGATTGATAAAGCTTTAATTTTAAAATTCTTATTCTGACTGTACAACAAGCTATGAAATATCCGATTAGGAAATACTCCTTGGCATACTATCCTGTAGCCAATGAGCGGAATGTACAGCAAGAGAACCGTCTGTTCGAGAACTGTTCGTTAGTTAACTGTCCGTCCGCCACCTATCCTGGCACCACATTATACTGCCCGCAGGCCGTGACGTCGACCTGCTGGGGTTGCTGCTGCCCCACGCTCAGCCTGAGCGTCTCGTGGTACACATGGTGGGGGCGGTGCCCCCCGCATGGAAACACATTGTCGCCAAATACGAGGGGGCGCTGCAGCTGTGGGACGTACGGGGCAAGGCGAGTGGTGGCTGGCTGCTCCCTCTGCGCACCAGCAGGTGAGTGGTGCACTCAACCTAGAACTGGGGAGGGGGGTTCGTAGTGTACCTATAAAGAATACAAAAAATAGTACTGTCATTATGTTGCCCATGCCACAGCAAAATCTAGACAGGTGTGGTCTGATTAACTGCAGAGGTACATGTATGTTATGCTGAAGAAAGGCATGGACGCGATAAAAAAAAATCCCTGAAACGAAAAAATGAGAAAGTTGACAAACTGCGTGTCGTAATTTTGAACATTGGAAGCTCCATCATATGGGACGAAAAAATTGAGTCCTCCGGAGATGACTAGTCCGAATATCCGGGTAAAATACTTCGCTTCGTTGCTGTGTATCAACACCTTAGCGTTACGAGCAAGCCGTTTGATTATTTAAAGACGGCTGGAAGCGCCATTTAAGTGAGCAGGACTGAGTTGCCTCTCAGAAAACTGGGAAATCCGTACGCACTTGAGCGAGCTGTGAATATAGGTAACTGGTCCCTGAGTAGTGAGTACGGCAGGAGTAGAACACGGGTTGTTGAGAAGCGTATCGCCGTCGATGAAAGGCTCAACGATCGCTCCATTTCTAAAAAAAAAATAAGTGCCCCTCGATAGCTGTGCATACCCAACAACTACCGACTAAGCACACCAAACGGCACATAGAACGCTTATCTGGCCTGGTACCGATCTCATGACCTTCAATGCCAACAGTCGAGCGCTCAAGCCTGCAGCTACTGAGGGAGATTTGTGGTTAGTCACTTCAGTCAAGTCTCCAAAGCTTGATTTTTGCCATTACTATACCGCCCGTCATCCTTCCAGTCACTGAATTTGAAAAGTTTAGTTCTATTTCATTTTATCGCCCATTTCATCTAGAACAGTGTTGTCCAAACTGGGGAAAGCGCACCCCTGGGGGAAAACAACATAGTTCATGAGGGTACGTGGATAAACGAGGAACACAAACACAACCAAAACGAAAAAAAGTAATTTGCAAAGCATTTTGCTATTAAATCATCATATGATTTGTATAATAAATTTTAATTCATTGACCAACACTGCTGTAATGCAGTCTTTTCATTGTTAATATACTATCTGCATGATTGATTATCTAACTAAAACTGAGTTTGGTCAGCCATGGTGAGCGGGGGAAGGGGCACATAACAATTGGAGAAGGTAACGAGGGGTACAATAAGCGAAAAAGTTAGTACTACGCTGATCTAGAACAAGCGAACAGTGAGGTATGTACGGCCACAATTGCTACTAGTAAAAGTACATTACAAATCAGACACCAAAATGTGTATATATAGAACTTACAAGAAGTACAAAAATTAGAATTTTTGCTCCACAGACTGTAACAATAACACCCCATTCATCCCCTGTCTAACAGAGTATTCGATTGGCGCTGAAATTAGGTCCTTCGAAGCTTAATTTGTCCGAAGTTTCAAATGCAAGCTTTGCCTGTGCAACTTTGAATTGCGTTGGAAGTATTAGAGCCGGTCGAAGACTCCATTTGACGGAGCAAGATTCAGTTTCTGAATTTCACTAGGGTTACCGATTAAGAGTCAATACCTGAAACCCAATTCCAAGTGTAAAAGCTACAGCACCTGCCTCAAATGCCGGATAAGTCAAATCTCAAAAGCCTAATTTCTGCGCTCAATCAAGTATGACCTTTGACCAAGTATGTGCTACCTAATGAACACACGAATGAGAGATTTAGCAGCACCTACATCAATAGATCACCGACGCAACCATCAGTGCGTTCAATCTACCACCATGAGCATCAATAACGAGCCCAATTCATCCCCGAATTCTGTGTGAGCGTACAGAAGTGGTTGTGCCTGTGATCAAAATTTATCTGAACTGAACAATTAATGGGCAGGTGTCAGCTGGAAGAGTTTGGTGGCGCACTGGATACCAAAGAGGCGGTCGAAGGACTCGTGGCGGTCGCTACAGAAGATGCAAGCCTGACCGTCACGCTGCTGCAACCTCTGCCGCTTGCATCCCTGCAGGGACACTACAGCGAGCTTAGTACGTACCGAGAGATGTGAAATTAGCTTATAAAAACGATACTCTTTACGATGCTCAGGTGCCATTGACTGTTATGTAAGTTAGGATTAGGCTAGGCATGTGTTAGACGAATGATATTTAAAAACAGTTTCAGGTTAGAAATGAGTCAAATGGGTTCTCCCGAAGAGAATTAAAAAGCGTGTCGTAAAAAGGATTGGGGAAAGTGTTGTTTCTCTAAGTCGAGTGTTGTGTTACACACCCATCCAGAAGCAGGCGGTGACACCTGACGTTTGCCGACCCTAGCAACTAACAGTTGCCAATAACAAATGCTGACATGGTCAATTCTCTAGGCGCGTTGTACTGCAATGTAGGCCCTGACGCGCCCACTCACAAACTATCTTTTCAACTCTACATGGTACATTCTTGATGGTGTGGCAACGATGCGGGCGCGCTGGGTGCACTATGCAATTGAAAAGTTGACCTTCCGGCAGCACGGGAAGCAACTTTTCTTTTCAAGCGCACATTTGAGATCCAAGAAAACATTTGAAGGCAAAGACAATGCGGGATGGCAAATGTGAACTCTGAAATAACTCAAATTTGATAAAAATTTCTGCGATTGCAGTATGACAGTTAATCACTTAATTACGGAATGCCTAGTTCTGCATGCCACTAAGTAGCTTCCTTAATTTTAAATAGTCTTCCTCCCCCTGTCGCGAGGGTCAATCGGGTGTGGCATTCACGTCAATGAACAGCCTACTCATGCATGCATTGGTACTACTAACAGGAGTGCGGTTGCCAGAACCATTCTCCGTTGCCGATGGAACCTCAGCCCCTCTACCCGCAGAACCGCCCCCGCATTTGGAAGTGCGAAGTGTCCCTGCTGGTGCTGCACAGGCCATTATTGTTACAGTCACCTGCCTTTCACCGGGAACCTATGGGTGAGTGGCGACGGATCTTATCGTATTTGATGACATTTGTAACGTGTGTGACGTGTTTGAACTCACTCTGAACATAGGTTAGTGTTTCTGATATCACAGCTGTTTTATGTTAGCATGATGATCAAAATAAGTACGATTTCTGGGCTTCTTGTTAGGTAGCCTTCGTGAGGATGAAGCTTGAGCACCGCCCTCTCTGACAGCGTAGAAGAAATTGACTGAAACGTTTCGATCCTGCAGAGGCCTCGGTCCACTTACCACTTAAGTAGGGCCGCTGCCCTTCAGTAAGATCATGTCATGAACAGACCACATAGAGGAAAGTTTGAGTGAACTGTAGTGAGCTACACTGCACCGCTCCATGCTGCATTTGAGCTAATTTCAGTACCACCTCGGTGCTGGCGGTCAATGCAGCAAGTTAGATACCGTTGCAGGTTAAATTCTCAAAGAAAGCGACTGTTACACAACAAGTAACGTTTCCTCTGGTCCCCTGGAGGTGATGCTAATATAAGCATGTCAAAATTCCGGGCAGAAACTGGTTTTCTTTTGCTCTATAGACCTCACGAGCCTTCCGTGTGCAGTTCCTCACTTGAGGGTTCCCAGAAACCCAACCTCCGAGTGGCTCATACGCCTGCAGATAAGCGACCAGTGGCCAACGTGAAGGGGCCCAAGTGTAGCCTCTTGCAGTCGACAGATTTGCAATCTGCTGACTCCGGGTGGGGAACGATCGCTATGTTTTCTAAATGATCTATCATACTCCACACAACATACTTGACTGCACACTCGCATTTGCAAGAGAGGCTGATGGAAAATAGATTAAACATAGATAAAAATCATTTCCTCCTGGCAAACACACGGCATAGAATCAACGTTGCGAGCTCGCTGAAATAAGGCTGTGTTGTCCTTGTACGTGTTGTCAACGTTGTCAGCACATCGCAAGACAACGTCATAGTCTGACCTGATAACGCCCGGTATGGATGTTGTTACAATCTTGTCAACACGTTATTTCACGATGTGCTGATCACAACATGCTAACAACGTGCTGGGTACTCCCCTAGCACGTTGTGATGAACGTGTTACAGCTTCTACTAGACATTGTTCCCTGCCCGGGGTATAGCTGCTCGCAATCTCCTTCAATCTACTTGACTCACTCGTCTGCCCAGCTGGTCGATTGCGTGCCTACAATAATTTGGTGAAATTGTCCCTCTAGCAGAGTCGAGCTTGTCTCTGTATGATTAACAAAGCATTCAGTAATGTGGGTCGTTGGTTACATTCCTCTCTTCCCGTTCTCAGGGTCTTTCTGAAAACATTGGAGCTACATCCAAAGCCCATTAAAACCCATGGAAAGTTGCATTTGCAGTAAAGACCTAATGTCCACTTTACAGGTAGCTATCATACCTACCGGTTGCATCGTTTATTATGTCGTACGAAATTCACGTTGCTGTTTACCCTGACGGCTGGAAAAGGGCAAAATGCGAGGCAAGGACACGGCCTCTATAAACAAAAGTTTATGTACAGATTGCTCCATTCTAAAACAATTTCTTAAATGAGAGCGCGACGTCTCAAGTAAGAGAATGACATCACAAAATCGGAGTTACCGAAAGAATCAATTAACGAAAAAGCTGACAGTCTCTGCCATTTTTTGTTTCATAGCTATCACATCAAATAAAGAACAATGTAAAGGGCCATCGCGAAATACTCACGCTTTCCACTGAAACGCTTACAAACTATCTCATACACAGATGAATAGTGGAAAGCTGAGGTAAAATACCCACAAAGTAATAGGACCAGCGATTTGGCAGGCACATGCCGATGCAGGCAGTGGCCCTACAAGCCTCATATCCTGTTATATTCGATCAGGTCCTTGCTGCTGCGGAAATGTGACCTCGCGGACATAGAGCTGCGCCGAGTGGTCACGGAGCTTCACCACCAGGGCGTGACAACCGAAGGCAGCGATGGTTGCTCTTCTTGGGAGAGGAGGTGCGTGCCGTATTTGGGGGCTCCATAGAAGGATTAAAGTTACTCCAAAGTACAAAGCAATGTTATCAATATTACAATTCTGCTTGTTCTGCCGTTAGTCAGTTACTAAGTAAAATACGACCCTGACGCTCTCAATATTAGATAAGGAAAAGTTGGGATACGGAACGGGAGCTAAGTTTTCCCTTTTTTAAGCTGTTCCTACATGCATGTTAGAGGTTCAGCTCGGAACATACTTTCAATATTCATATGCATGATATAGATATGAGATATCATCGAAATACAATGTTTTTGTTATGTGAATTTCCACTGGTTCCAGCTAGTCGATGGTAGGTAGTGCATTAGGAACGTTTTATAATGTAACGGCTTCACAGCCTCACAGCCTTGCTGTTTGGAGTGACCAGTTAGTGTCTTTGGAGCCTAAAACCCACGCGTGGCGTTGCCAGTGGCTGTTTTGTGCCTCACGAAATCGTCGTCGCTATTGTTAATCTTAATCTTTGTATTTTTTGTTCTTAGGGGCCGCGACTGCCAGTTGCACCTCACCACAGCGTCCCCCGAACAGGAGGTTACCACGGCGCCCCCTGAGCAGGAAGTCCCCAGCGCGCCCCCAGAGCAGGAGGTCACCACCGCGTCCCCAGAGCATGAGGTCACCACCGCGTCCCCCGAACAGGAGGTTACCACGGCGCCCCCTGAGCAGGAGGTCCCCAGCGCGCTCCTAGAGCTGGAGGTCACCCCCGCGCCCCCAGACCTAGAGGTCACTACTGCGTCCCCAGAGCAGGAGATCATTACCTCACCCCCAGAACAGGTCACCGCTTCGCCCCCACAGCAGGTCACTGATATGCCTGAACAATAGGTTACAAGTTTATCGTTATTTACATCTTTAGCTATTGCAGGATGGGAATTTAAAAAAGTGCACTTTCTGCCAACTTTTATAAACTTTGCATGGAGTTATGTATGGATATTACATTTTCAAAAACCACCGCAAACAAGTTGGGGGAGACTACTGGTGGCCGTTATAAACAAAATCCAAGGTGGCAGCCACTGAAAAATGAAAAGTATAACACGGCTCATATTAATAGCTGAACCTAATGTAATACCATATTTGTATGTTTTTTAGGTCGAGAAATACGTTTCTGAAGTCATTTTTAGGTTTTATTCACATTTAGGGTTATTTTGCCATTTGCCGTGGTTATTTTCCTACAATGAATGTAATGCTTCACCAAATGTTCTCCCAAAATAGTCGTGTTGGTTGATTAATATATGAGAGCTTAGTGGAATATAAATACCACCACCACCACAACAAGTAAAAATAGTAATGTTTTTAGGCCCATCCATTCAAGTGCGACGATTGAAGACCAACGAGAATAGCCTGTTTTGATTCATCATGAGTGACGAAGTCTTCCCGGCGGGCGGGTTGTTCATCTTCTGTCCAAGTCGGAAGGTGAACGTCAGAGTCAGATCTAACAGTAGCGTAGTTAAATAAAACAATAGCATATAACTTAAAGATAGAGATTACCTTCAACTTAATTTTCAGATCACCATAAGGTGAATTCACTGGAAACAGATCCAGTTAAGGAAATTGTTCCAATTTTTGTCACCCAAGAAGGGTGAGGCTTACAAGGCCCCTATTGGGGCGATACTTAGAGAAACAGTTCCAGTTACGGTAACAGTTTCAATTTTTGTCACCCATGAAGGTTGAGGCTTTCAGGGCCCCTATTGGGGCAATACCTAAGGAAAAAGTACCAGTTACGGAAACAGTTTCAATTTTTGTCACCCATGAAGGGTGAGGCTTTCAGGGCCCCTATTGGGGCGATACTTAGGGAAACAGTTCCAGTTACGGAAACAGTTTCAACTTAGGGTCACCCGAAAGGG
>LQNS02278139.1:5850533-5864433 GCA_001587735.2 Parhyale hawaiensis
GGGAAGAAATTCGATGGATCTACTCACTACTCTACCCTATCGTCTGTCATGGATTAGCTCTTTAATTCGATTGTATCTGTGATACGCACGTGGAACCTCCTGCCCCTTGGCTGCAAGAACGTGCACGATAATTTAAAAGTTGCTCTGGAAAATATGACTCGAATACGTAACATATAAATCGAATTTGCTTAAGACTGCGTGTTGAATATTCGTAAGACAAGCATAGAATCTGTTGACAGTGAGCCGTATGGACAGCTCTTTGACGGGCATTAGAGGACGGCCGAATATCGTGTGGTATACGGCCAGCTAAATAAATAAGCACAGACCATCGTGACTATTATTATTATATTCAGAAGTTTAAGTCTCCGTTTCCACAACAAAGGCGAGGTCACAGAGGAAGAATGAAGGGTTACGTAGTGTGATAATAGACACGTGCAACCCATGCACGAGGGTGTTCCCACACAGGATCAACGCGCATGGGAACAGCAAGTTGGGAAAGAAGAACAGATGGAAGAAACATCAGTATGAGTTACAGGGGGAAAGAAGCAAAATGGGCACGAAAGACAGACAAGACGATCGTGATGACGACCCAACGGGTCACGAGTCTTCTAGTAACATATTAAAAATCAATGAAAATCCAATCAGTGGAACTTCCCTAAAATCCAACATTTCCGCCAGAGAACAGCCTAATTTTCGGTATTTATGCATATACTCGAAAAATATTGATGTTATTCCCCATAAATTAATTAAACTCGGTCATAAAGTAATATGCTGCAGACAATTTGGTACCATAGGCACACGCCTGTGGCTCTTTTAGGTTTTGAGATACAGCATGTCACTACTTTTACAATAGGTAAATTGGGGAGGGTACCGCAAAAATTTGTCATTATTGGACTGATTTAAATAAAACTTGATGTATGAATGTAAAATAAAAATTTGGCTCAGATTCGTGTACTTTTTCTCATTTCCGCATAGAAAACGAATTATTGAAAGAAAACGGAAAAAGGGAAGTCAATGACTAATTAAACTATATCCCATACAGTTTTCGAGCTACAGCGATGACACTGGTATCAATAGAAGCGTAATATGATATTCTACAACTCAGTGTAGCATTTTTCAATTGTAGAAATAGTTTTTGAGAATATAAAAAAAAAAAACAAATTTTTTCAGGTCATCCAAAAAGTGCGCTGTCACTCGTCCCCTAATTCAAAAATATGTAAAAAAAAAATACTACGCTCTGTCGTATAGAATTAAACTCTGCTTCCTTTGATACCAAAATCATCTTTGTAGCTCAAAAACTGTGGGGAGAAATAGGTTTTGAAATCGGAAAAATAAATTTGTCAGAAGAGTCGGGAAAAGGGGATCTTTTTTTTTTTAATAACTCGTTTGCTATGGAAAAAATGGAAAAAATGTGCCAATTTGAATGAAACCTTTCATATATATCCAAAATCGAAAACAAAGTGGGTCAAACTCGTGGACCTTTTCCATTTTTACTGGAGAAAACGAATCTCCCTTTACCCGCCTCTCTTGCTATGTTTATTTCACCGATTTCTCATATTTTTTCAACTATAGAAATTATTTCGGTACCAAAAGAAGCCGCGATTAATCCTCTACTACAAAGCATAGTTTTTTCTTCATATTATCGAATTAGGAGACGAGTGACAGCGCACTTTTTGGAAGACCTAAAAAATATATACATTGTATTTTGTTTTACTTCCTGGAAAACGATTTCGGAAATATAAAAAATGCTACACTGAGCTGTAGAGAATCAAATTCCGTTTCGTTTGAAACCTATATAGCACGAAAACTGTAAGAGGAAATAGTTTTCTCACAGACCTCGGTTTTTCAGTTTTCTTTGAATAACTCGTTTTCTATGCGGAAAATGGAAAGAAGTACACGAATCTAACCCACATTTTTTCTATCTTATATACATGCAGCAAGTTTTATTCAAATCAGTCCCACAATGAAAAACTTTTTTGAGGTACCCTCCTCTAATGTTGCCTATTGTAAAAGTACTGACATGCTGTCTTCCAAAAACTAAATGAGCTACAGACGTTCCGATAGTACCAAATCGTCCGTAATATATAACTTTATATTCGACTTTAATTCAATTATTGGGGCTAATATAAATATTTTTCCAGTAAATGCTATTATACCGAAAATTAGGCTGTTTTATTGCGGCCATGTTGGATTTGGGGTTGTTCCCCTCCTTGGATGTTATTAGACTTTTATATGTTACAGAGAATCTTATTGGCTTTCATTTGGCGTATAGTTACCTCCACCAAGGAGGCTATGGTTTCGTCGGATTTTTCTGTCTGTCCGTTTGTTTGTCTATTTGTCTGTCACCAAGATAACTCAAAGAGATATGGACGGATTTTGACAAAAGTTACAGGGACTGTTAGGTATATTAGGAGGAACAGATGATTAACTTTTGGTGAAAATTTGTCCAGGCGTTTGTTTGTTTGTCTGCCTCATTTTTCTCAATGCCATAACTCAATAAGTTTTGGTCGGATTTTGATAAAATTCACATGAGTAAATAACCAAATTTTTTGAGTGGTCTGTTTTGTTCGTTCGTTAGTCACTGTTTCTAATTTTGTGCTAGTTAGCACAATAATTGAAAAGATATTGAATGTAGATCGGTTCATTCGTTCGTATGTTGGACCCATGTTTGTCGTTATGTTTGTTAGCAGCATAATTCAAAACATTTTGAACGGATTTTCAAGAAAACTGCATAAGCTGTTAATACCTTCATAGGGCACAACTAGTTAGAATTTGGAGTTGATACAAAGGAAATTATGGTTTTTAAAGCTAAATCGAAGTTTTCGTTACAGTTGCCTGGCTTGGCGGAGGTATGCGCTCTCAGAGTGCTCTAGTTAAATTTGTTACTGTTGCACTTTGTCCTGGATCAAACCTTATTTCTTCTGGTGCACTCACAAGCTGACTGGAGTTGGATTCAGGTTTATTGCAGTGTTTTACTCAATATTTTACCTCTGCCTCTCACTATGGAATAAATACATGAAAAATGAAAGAGACTGGATAGAGGACGTAGAAGAAGATCGAGACTATTTCAGATTCAAGAACAAAGACGTGCTACCAATGGAGAGAAAAGACGCATCTGTGTAACACATGAGCCACCCCACAGGTCCAAAGCCTCTACTCAGACCCTTCAGAATCCTTCCGCACCGCCCTCTATTAAGCAAACAACGATTATTGGGTGAATTTTTTCACGCACGGGTCCACTTGTAAGTATACAAATTTATAAATACCTATCAACAGAACAACTTTTGACTTGACGCGCTTATTATATTGTTTGATGCCATCATTAGTATTTTAGTAGCTTATGCCTCGCTCATTCTTTGTTTCGGATATTGCGACGGCTACTTTGGAATCGCTTTCTCTTGTAGGCCGGGCATAGAGAGCCCAGAACTCTATTCACAGGTGTTCTGGTGTTCAAAAATAATATCGATTATTGAATTTACCCAAATAAAAGAGAAGAGTGCATAAATTACTTTCCTCGAAACAGAAAGAAGTTTATGATGTTAGCTAGCATGGGTTTTACAGATTATTGTTTTTCAAATCGTCTCATTTAATCCACCAGATAATAAGTAGATTCAAACAGAAACGAATGAAGTATGAAATCAGGTTACCCCTAACAAAAGTTTTGAGACGATTGTTTGCAGTTCCCTAACCCACTTCTCCCAATTCGAACTACATTATTGATTTATTGTTTTTTGTCAAGGAACAGAGCATAAACTTATAATGAGTTGAGTTAGCTGCTTACACAAAGCGATACTTGATGTACAGTAAGCTGTGTATTATTGTTGTATAGGGTACGGTGCAAAAAGTTTTACTGCGTTACATTGAAATCGAATTTTCTGAGCAACAAAGTTTTCGTGCACAAACAATTAAACGAATTGTGCCATTATGTTGATCCATGTATATTGATTTTTTTTTTTGAGAATTTCACCGCATTGATAACGTGATATACATTCAATGCATATATTTATTTGTACTTTGAACAGAAACCCAGATATAAGAAGCACACGTGTTAGTGAAGAATTACAAATGCTGTTTTTATCCCTCATTAGCAGGAGTCCCCATTTTAAACCAAGATTAAAAATGAGGTTTGACACAATAATAATGATTTTTTTTTTTGTTTCGGGTCAACCCCACAACTATTATTATGAGACTTGCAAACCAATATTTTGTTTAGCCAGTTGAGTAACCTGTTTAAAACAAGATCTTAACAAAATTTAGAAATGTCCCGTAAAGCCTTATGTGAGTTTCTATTTAATGAAACTGAGTAGCAAATGTGCAATAATCCTTTTCTCTACACAGTAATTACTCATACTGGATGTACTTACTTAAAAACATGCTTGTATTACCTTAAGTCATGGACTCAATTATTTTTTAGATTTTTGTCGGAGTTACAAAGCAAGTGTTGAGTCAGTTTGAATTACATGGGCCCAAAAATTTCATTGTAATATCAAGTTTGGCTTCCGGGACGCTATAGGTGTACACCGAGAGCATCATTGCAAAACATCTCTACTAACTGTGGCTAACTCTTTCTACGTCTAAGTCCGAGTAAAAATTTCGAAAAGGGTCCTCATATATGTGGTATATATATGCATATATTTATACTCTGATATGTTCTCGACCGCACCAGTAGCTGAAATTGCGTTTCAAACTCTGCCTAAGGTAAAAACTCTGATTACAAAGAAAAGCCTGAAAATTCCACATTATGTTTAACCAACCTTGAGTGTCTGGAAGATTCTTCTTTGGACCTGCTTGCTGACTTGATGCATTCTTTTACAAGTTGATGTACTCTGCACTGTAGCTCTAGTGGTACTTTCTGGACTTCGCAGTTGTTTAGGTGGAGAGCAATCAAAGCCGGCTTTCTTCCTTTATAGTTTTTGTCCTTAGGAGGAGGTTCTTTGTATTGAATGAAAGCCATTTCTATAGGGTACTTGCCATCTTCTTGTTTTTCATATGATATACCAGCATTCCATTTCTGAAGAACACGATGAATGATAATTGAAGGTTTTATGAACAACAATTAAATAAATCAAATACACTACATCGGCTTCCACATTTTTAATAATAGGTACTAGACGACCCTTTGAGTCGTCATCACGATCGTCTTGTCTGTCTTTCGTGCCCATTTTACTTCCTTCTCACCTGTAACTCATACTGATCTTTCTTCCATCTGTTCTTCCTCTTCTTTCCCGACTTGCTTTTCCCATGCGCGTTGATCCTGTGTAGGAACACCCTCGTGCATGGGTTCCACGTGTCTATTGTCACACTACGTGTTCCTTTATTCTTCTCTGTGATATCGCCTTTGTTGTGAAAACGGAGACTAAAACTTCTGCATATAATAATAATCACGATTGTCTGCGCTTTCGCACTAAAGCAGGTGTTATTTAGCTGGTCATAGACCACACGCTATTCGGCCGTCCTTTCCTGCCCGTCAAGGAGCTGCCCATACGGCTGACTATCAACAGATTCTTAGCTTCTCAAACAAATATTCAACACGCAGTCTGTAAGCAAATTCAACTTATTTGTTACGTATTGCAGTTGCTGCTGCCGATTGCCATCTGTGTTTGCTTGACAAAGTGGTTCGCCGATGTGCGTTCGTGCTGGGTGGTGATGTCCCTTGGGATCTGGCGCATCGTCGCAGAGTTGGTGGGGTCTGTTTTCTGTATAAAATCTATAACTGCCCCAGTCATCCACTGTCCGAGTTTCTTCCGGATCCATTTGTTCGGGTGAGGTATAATCGGCGGACTGGTGCTATTCATGAGTTTGCCTTGGAACCGTTACGAATAAGTACGGGCCAGTATTCCCGTTCGTTTTTTCCATCGTGTGTGGATGTTTGGAAAGGTCTTGCTGGCTCTGTCTTTGCTGGTGCGGGTATTGGCAGCTGTAAACGATTGTACACAGAGCTATTCTGTGATCTCGGTTTTTCTTTTTTTCATTCTTTAGTTTTCTCCACCCGCTGGGCTGGCTGCGTGGGGTTTGTTAACCTCATGGAGTTTCTCCGTTCCTACGTCGCCAGTCTGGTGTGCTTTAATAATAATGTATTTTCCCGAGCAACTTTGAAATTATCGTGCCCGTTCTTGCAACCAAGGGGCTGGTTCCACGCGCGTATCACAGATACAATCGAATTAAAGAGCTAATACAAGGAAGTATTGGGGGCTGTGCCATAGTCCCTTGAACTTCTCTCCGTCTGAAAGCGAAGAAGCTATGTCAGATATGCCACAGCCCTACGCTAGTCCATCGAATTTCTTCCTATCTAAAAGTGAAGATGTGTCAAACAAGACACAAAGAAGACCGGTTCACAGACTTTTAGTATAATAGAGAGATAGATGTAGTAACCTTCAACTGAATATATATCTTGGCAGAAATATATTATTCTTCAAATACTTTCGGTCATTATATGATCGCGAATTCACCCAGACTTTTCAATGCAATTTCTAAATTAATGAAACTTGAGCTAAAGTTTCAAAACATTTGAGCGTGCAGTCTTCTTTCATTTCCATGCTCCTATACCTTCTGCTTTGTTCTGTGCTTCTTGATGTATTTTACTGTATTTCTGTTCTACTAGCTGGACCCGTGAAACTTTCACGGCGTTGCAAGGCCTTTCACAGACCCGTGAAACGTTCATATTTTAGCTTGATAACATCACACTTATTCTTCAACACAGACGCGTTATGTGATATACCAAGTCGATCCTCTTGGTTGATATTAATATCCATAATTCCCTGCTGTGGAGTAGCAAGGGGCAGACCGTGGGGGACACACTCCCTCCCTAAAAAGTTACACACGCCCTTCACTGGAAATGAGGCCTTGAAAAATGTACCGCTTAGGGCCTAGCTTTTGTGTCGGACGGCGTGGATTAAGTTAGAACGCTACCTCAAATTAGATAAGGTGAGTGATAACATTCCCTTACCGTGTGTGTCACGCTCTTCACTAATAGACAAAAGGCAATTAGAGTGTCTCGATGTATTCTTGGATACGACCCGGGAAGCGCTACCGTCGTTCACGACACCTTTGTGTGCGTGTTTGAGCGCAGATCATGTGCTTCTGAGCGCGTTCAAGTTGGCGCGCCGCGGTGCTCGCTGTATCGCTGAATAAGTTAGGTTACGTCAGGTAAAGTTAGGTTAGGTAAGGTTTGGTAAGGTTTGGCAACGTTAGGTAAGGTTAGAAAGGTTAGGTTGGGTTAACTTGGGCTAGGTTAGAAAGTTACTGTATGTAAGGAGGTTAGGTTGGGTTAGGTAAGGGTAGGTTACGTTAGCTTAGGTAGTGTTTATTTTAGTGGTGACAAGCGCAGGAAAGCTTACGTAAACGCAAAAGTGTCGTGGACGACGGTAGTGCACCCGGAGCGGGATCAATGGAAGAAATAGTCAAGTTCATATATCAGCTTCTAACGGCTCGCACGTCTAGGGTAGACGCTTCAAGGCCAGACTTTGAACATTTTCAACCTTGGTATGCGTGATACTGGTTCGAGGGTACCATAACTAAAGAACAATTCTTTTGTTTGTAGAATTTCCACAGGTTAATTCAGTATTAGATAGGAGAAAATTCGGATGATACGGGACTGAGATATCACTGAAGAACATTGCTTCTGTTTTGTGGAATTTCTAAGGGGTAGGAAGTAACGTTTCCATTTTTCGATAGACTGAATTCGTCAGGATTAAGTGACTGGCGTTATTTATGTGGTAGGTTAGGTTAGAGGAGCTGTGTTAGGTTAGGTGCGTTACAGTAGCGTATTACTTACATTGCTACATCTTATAAAGTGGGAGCATTAACTAATCGGTGAATTCCCACCGGTCACGTTAGCTTATACGACCTAATTAGGCTTTGATAGACAGACATTGTTGAGTTGGAATGAGCGACGGACGTTTACTCAGACGGAGTGGGCTACGTTATGAGCTGCATTAGGTTAAACTGAGGTAAATTGCAGCACTGTAGCGTGGGTTGGTTTATTTTTGAAAGTATAGTCTTTATTCAACCGTGGAATTCCACGGGTCCGGCTGGTATATTATAATTTCTGGTTTGTTTTGTGAATAGTCGTCTAAGTGATGCCAAAATGCTCTCTCGGGTTTCATAAATGAATTAGCATGTCCCAAAACATACTATTTGACTCCAGGATCACTTAAATCGGTTGAATAGTTACCTATTCATGAAGAATAACGTTGTTAGAGCTCCTCATTGCGGTTATCTTGGAAAATGGCCGCTATCTTGGATTTTTCGCAGCCTAATCAGAAAAATCAGTTGAGTATACCTTATGGAGCTACCATCCGATTTTGGTGCTTGTATCATCAAACACACGATTATGTCGCATATTTGTATTTATCTGCACAGCTAGAAGGCAGGGCCTTTTCCCAGAAGTTCATTTTTTGACTACAAAAAGTCTTTTATTAGTCGCCCGATCTTCATGAAACTTTGTACAATTGCGTAAAATTGGAGAAGGATGGGGGTTAGACTCAAGTACTTTTCCCAATTTCTATCATAGAAAACGAGTTATTGAGAGAAAATGGAAAACCCGTTTTCTTTGGATAACTCTTTTTCTATAGCGATGTAGGGGCGGTTCTATGCCCTACACCGGGGAGAGCGATGAAGCTTTCAACATTTGACGAGCTTCGCATCTCCCGAATAACTTTACTTAAATTTTCAATGAATATCAAACAGTCCATCCATTAGTTAATTTATTAGATAAGCAATCATGAAAAACTAAAGATGGACAAAGTCATAAACATTGAGGGATCTGTAACGGTAATAAATAAGTTAGAAATATAATACCACAAGTGTCAGCCTAAGCTTAATTAGGTTCAGCAAGGGCACACCTGTCGCAGGTCCGGAGACCAATTCTCCGACCCTACGACAGGCACTTGCGTATCGAATGCTAACACAGAGACAAATGAAGGGAACAGTTCAGCCTAACTGACGTTGCCTTCTTACAAGAAGAAGGGACTACGGCAAATTGTTGTACTGTGAACGAACGGCGCTTACAAGCGAAAATGGGAAAAAAGTACATGTGTCTAACCTACATTGTTTCCCGATTTTACATATCTGTATCATGTTTCATTCAAATCGGAACAAAAATCGAATACCAAAATTTTGAGCATATGGTGAGAAATTTCTCGGGGTGAAATTCGAGAATATGACAAAAAAACGCACGAAAAGGTTTCCATTTATATACCGACATCAGTGAAACTTTGCACAGATATGTAAAGTCGAAAATAAATGTGGTTATACTCATGTACTTTTCCCGATAGAAAACGATTTATTCAGGGAAAACGAGAAAATCGTTTCCCCCTGTTTTTATCTTATTTCTATTTCACTTCATGAACACATTTCAGATCTTTAGATCTCATGAAGTTTTTACCAGATCTTCGCCATTCTAGTACAAGAATAAAGGGGAATGCATTACCTAAATCGTAATGTATCCAGAATTCCCATATTTGTTCTCAAAACTTTTGTACCAGAGTTTTTTTTTGGAAGGGGGCGCTATCTAAAAAAAAAGAAAATTCACATCTATTTTCAAAACTAGAAAGAAATAAGGAAACACCGATACGGTAGTGTCTTCCACTTGCGTTAGCAGTGTTCAGAACCAAATACCAATCAATAAAATGTAACAAAAACTTTAGAAGTTATAAAAAACGAATTTCTCACTAAAAACCCAAAATTGTCATATAACCTCCAAAGTATCAATAATATAAACAAAATACTTTTAGAATCGCGTTTTACCGAAGTTTCAGACCAATGGGACCGTGAGTAAAAAATTTCCCCGAAAACTAGACGCTCCCCTTAAAATTTTGAGCTCAGTGCCATTCTTCACACATGCATTGAAGACTTTACCCAGATTAGAAAAGAATTCTAGTTATAAATGGAACACTACCAAACTTAATCGCGTATGGTCCATCTCGCTATAGAGGTCACAAAAAGGTGCCTTAAACAATTCTGATTCCCAACGAATACTGAGCTTGAAAGCATTCCCAACAGCTATTTAAAGTTTGTTCATTAAAATTATTTTTTTCTATAAGCTATTTGCACTGAAATAACATTATACTTGAGGCATTATAGGAAGTCTCACGGTGTTGGGGTTAAACCCAAGCTCAGGGCCTCACGAACCGTTCTCATGGATGATACAAGAACACAGGGGGCGTAAGTACCATCCAAAAGTTGGGGGAGGGGGCCCGGGGGGCGCCACGTATAGCTATTATCAAAAGACCGTTTATAATTGAGTAATTAATAGCCTATTTGTGGTTGGTGACGAAATGCAATGTGTGCTGGCTAAACCGTTAACGTCCTGTAAACCCTTCACTCCGCAAGGTATCATTCATGATACAAGTAGGAAAATGACCGATGTAAAGGAACAGAGACCAATTAGACGTCGTAACTACCTTTGTATCTTAGCAGACACAGCTGCTGCATAGCATTCAGGAAGAATTGCACCATTCTTACCCCCGGTTTGGACGTATTGCCGTGAAAGTGGTGATTTTATTTTTCCAATTCTCTTTGTATCATTTATGATACAGTTATATATATATAAATATATATATTAATCATTGGATGAATCTTCATGAAAATTCTTGATTTACCAATGGCAATTTTAGTTTATTTTCAGTCCAACATTACCAGAAAAAATCGTATAAAATTTCGCTGAAAACTATAAAATAAAGTGCACAGTGAAGGAAGTGGTCGTTACCCACTCGTTATACCTGATCCTTGGCCATGGCCTCCAAAAAAACATAGCTGGTGACTACTATATAACTGTCTACAGTTCTACGCTCATTAGATCCATATAAAACCCACTCTGAAAATCCTTTCATTGTATTAATTCCATTTTATTTTATAATAATATATTCCATCAGAATATGGCACTCAGCATTCTGCTGTATAAATAATGGCTAACCAGGGGGCCATGGCCCCCAGTTTGAGAACCACTGTGTTAAAGGAAGGAGTGTATACCAGCTAGTAATACAAGTTCCAGCAAGTCATCTAACAATTTAATTGGAAATAATTGTTCTTTCCATCTTTAATAGTTTCATGCAGTCAAAAAAATCTCAATTTTAAGGAGATCGGTTGCAACTTCTTTATCTTTTTACAAAGGCAATGCCGACAACCGGACAGCGAGAGCAGTATTTGAATCATATGCGAGCGCTCGAGCGTCAATGCGGTCTATGTTATTCTGCAGTCATATTCATATGCACAAAGTGCGGCGGAAGATGCGAGCCCGACGCTCACCACGTAATGATTCCAAGAGCTGCTGCGCAATTGCATGGGGTGAAATGCGCATGAGCTGATCGCTGTGCACGTGACACACCATAACATGATTCAATCTTGCCCAAGTCACCGTAGTTCGCAAGTAAGTTTTCAGTCGCCTCAAGGTGCTGAAAGATCGCCCTGCAGAGCATGAACTGACTGGACACAGCAATACTAGTCTTGAGAGCTTCTCTACAAGTAGGAACAGCTTTCTCACATCTCCGCATGTTATAGATTTTTTTCTTATTCAGCCCTTAGGAGTAGATTCTGGCGATCCCCTTTCCCTGCCACAATGTACTGTATTTGGGTCTCACGTACCCAAAGGTCCCAAGTGCCTTCTCCACCGGAGATGTTGCAGCTTGCCGTAGTTCCTGCTGACGAGGTTAGTTTTGTGAAGTTTGGTAAGCTCTCAATACTTCCTCTTCTGTTTCGGGATGTGGGCCGCTGATCGAAGTGACCGACCTATACAGCTAGGATTCTACCTTCTCCCGTGCGAGGATCATGGAAGGGGCCGGCTGCACGGGCGTTTCTTTCTTCTGTCTTTTTTTTTTCTTTTCGTTCTTCGTTTCTTTTCCCGGTGAGGCGTAGTCGAGCGAAAGCGTTCAGTTATGCCCAGGGAATTCGAGATACACACCTTGCGCCTTTTTCTTGTCAGAAGCGCACTGACCACTCTGAGACCTCCCGGCAAGCCGAGGCAAAATCATTGATCATGTAAAACGAGACACCTCGCGTCCAAGTGAATTACGTACGAGCCTGTGTTATACCACAGAAATAGTTCGGCGCGATATGGACATTGTATCCCTGACGTGCTAGGGTAGTTCGTACTACTACTACTACTTAGAATTTTATTCAATTTTTATCAGTTATTAAAATGAAATGTTTATCACTAATCTTAAACAACAAATTAGCTTATCCCATGTAATAGCTTTAACAGTGTTATGAATAAGAATGAATACTTTAGGGCGCTACGCTCCTCATTTATGGGACACCGTATCCACGCGAGAAATTGAATGGCTTATCTATCAGTTTTCTACAAAACAAAAATAAAATGTATATGTTACATGCATAAAGGACGGCTACTTGCCATCTTAAGTTTACATTGTGATGTGAACTCTAATTTCAACGGCATTATGTCTTTAGACTCTAATTTTTTTACTTCTTGTCATAAATGTCCGTTTCCTCACTCACTCTCGGAAAAATGGTAAGCTGGTCTAGCTTTTCTAAACTTCATGCTTCACTTTTCACCCTGTTTGGGAAATATAACGAAGTGTTCACTAGTTTGCGACATCTTGTCTTAACCTTTTGTTTCCAGCACACTGTGTTTCATACCCTCCCTCCCCCAAAAAAAAAAGATATATTGCTTCGCCCAATCTTTGCTAGCCGATTGTTTTCTGTAAATGGTACTTCATACTCCCAAGAAACCTATTTTGCTTTAACTCTGTGTAGCGACGTTTCTCTTGTCATCTCATTAATTATATGTAGGCATTGTGTCCGTGACTCTCAAGAGATTAGATGATAACTTTCTCCTATGTTAGTGTTTAGTATTATTAGTTAGTTAGTTAGTTTTAATATTGAAAACTTCTGGGTGCTGAGCCCTAACCTTGTTGAACAGAGCATCCATGATATGAGAAAAATAAATGATTTTTCTTTCTCGGTGACATATCTTGGAATTCTTTCTAGCACTCGCTAATGGTACTTGAGCCTAAAGGATCCAAGCTGAAGCCAAAGTGAGCCACAAAGTTCCGGATATCTTCGGAGTTGAGCGCTCTAGTGAAAGAAACTAGCGGCGCTAGCGCTAGACCTGGGAAATACTGGCGGCGCTATAGCGCTACACATTTCAAAACCTAGTGGCGCTAGCGCTAGTTTTCCGTGTATACATTACTACTAGTCATAAACCTGAAGACATTTATTTTAGTGCTAGGAAAAACATGAAGAGCAGGATAGAAGTAAATTAAATTTTTATTGAATTGCAAATGGAAGAAATCAAAAAAGTGTTTTACTGATTTTCCATGTAATGACAGGATACTTGGAAGTAATATACTATATAATAGAACCGAAACGCAATTCAAATGAGACAGCTAATTCCTCAATATAGGTATATATATGTTGATCAACTTAACTATTCAACCTGGCGCATACCAGTTTCAATGTTTTGCCGGGACCGCGGCACGCAATGCCCCCCCCCCCCAAAAAAAAGAAAGACTCCCACCCCTTCCTACTGAAAGCTCTCTTCACAGAGCACGTGAGGAACCAACATGGCGACTCTACCCACATCTATACCTATGGCTCTAAAACGGGAGATCGAGTCGGATGCGCAGCCACTACAACCGATGAAATCAGAGCATACCGACTATTATCGGCTCCTCGACCTACCTACGCCGCTGGGTTGTTCGGCGTGTGCGAAGCGCTGCACCTCCTTGAAGACAGCGATGAAAACAACTTTACAATATTCTCAAACTCATTGAGTGTTGTACTGGCCATTCGAGCATACGAAAGCATCCACAACATCATCATCCACACCAAGGCCAAGTACGCTGCAGATTTATACGAACTTATGCAACTGGTCGAATGCGATGAGCTCCCGCGATTCCTTGCAGACACAATGGAACTGTGGCAAAGCTCCTCTCAGGTGCAG
>LQNS02278139.1:5868145-5887903 GCA_001587735.2 Parhyale hawaiensis
GTGTGTAACCTAGAAATAAGAAACATTCTCCTGTGTACCATATTTCATTCCAATTTTGTAATGTCTATGAGTACTTAATAAAGATTATTATTATTATTATTATTATTATTATCCGAATAGTAACTACGATACAACACTTACAAGTGGATGGAAGTCAGTGTGTATCTGTAGGGTGCCTAGTTATGTTGACGTTATGGGCAATGAGCTCGCCGATGAGGAGTCGAGGCAGGTAGCCCTCTTCGATTTGTCAACGGCAAACCGTGGGGTCCTCTGTCGAGACTTCTACCCACTAATCAAGCGAAATCTTCGCGAGCTGTGACAATCCCAGTGGCTGATGCAGATAGGCCTAAATAATAATTTACGAACAATAAAGGAAACTCTCCGACAGTGGAACGCGTCAAATAGCGACGACCGCCAAATGGACGTTGTACTGTGCCGCCTACGCATTGGGTATACGAGACTCATGACTATGTACGTGTGGATGAGGCGTCCGCAACCCTATTGCGACGATGCCTCGTACCTCTCATTGTCTTGCATTCAATGGCCGATTGTCCCACCTTCTCCGACGAGCACAGGGACTGCTATCCGGACCTGCATGGTTGGGATGCTGACTCCATTCTACAACCAATGCTTTCCAAGGGACCTCGCGGCTATTTCAACAGAAATGCCCTAAAGACTTTTCTTATCAGATGTGACCTCTATCACAAACTGTGATGAATCCATTACGATAAATACTATCGTCAGCTACAGTTCTGCCCTTTTCTTTGTAAATTACATATACTACATGCAAAATAAATAACATTTTCCTTCCTACAACTACTTGTCAATATAAAATGAGACATCATCCGCGCCCTAGCTGCGCACGAGCCTGTGATTAAACACAGGAATAGTTCGGCGCGATATAGGCAGTGTGCCAATGGAGCGCTAGTAAAACTTCAACTACTACTGACATTCAATAGGCAATAGCGTCAGGTTAGAGTTTATAAGCCCTTATTTAATTTGCGGAGCATCAGATGTTCAAAATTTTCGTCAATCTTGAGCGTTTTGGCCTCAAGACTTCATTTCCAGTCCAAAAGATCCTATCAACAGCAGCGCTCGAAGGAACGGAGGTATTAAACTTAATTAACGAACATTTTTTTCAAGTTTTCTGATGGAAATGAGCTGTCAAGTAACTGGACTCCATCCTATGTACAGTTGCAGGTTCGTTGACTCGAGAAAACGGATACTTCTTAGATTAAACTTTTAGCTATTGATAATTATGTACTTTGTAAAAACTAGCGACTAGCGCTTGAAATTGGCTAAAAACCTAGCGGCGCTACTAACGCAGCTAAAAATTCTCAAACCGAGCGGCGCTACTAACGCAGCTAAAAGTTCTCAAACCTAGCGGCGTTGGTGCTTGCGCTCCTGAAACAGTAGCGGCGCTACCTCTAGCGCCGCTAGGCACAACTGTGGATATCCTTTTAGTTTAGTTCCAACTCCCTGACTGCACGTCAACAGTGCGTTGAGCAATTCAAAGCTTGCTAAATAGCTAGGTGTTACAACACCCATGCTGATTGTGCAGTTTGTGCGAGTTAAATATGGTTAAATATCATACAGCTATCCAGTATTTTGCGGTTGTAATAAGGTTTTATGCAGGACTCGTGTATTGCGACGCCATATATGGCTAAAACTAATTTGATAAAAAAAATGAAATGACGAGTTTCTTTTACTTTCAGTGTATGTGCTCATCTCCGAAGCGGGAAATTTTTTTCTACGTTCCCTGAGTGAGCCGTAAAAGAATAATTAAAACTTAACCGCAAAACGAAAAGTTGGGGGACAAAATATATTCCCCCCCCCCCCCAGTCGGAAAGTTGGGGGACACATCCCCCGTCCCCTAAGGTCGTTACAAACCTGCATGAACGGAGCTTGTAAGGTGCATTATAAGTAAATGGCCACATTTATCAACAAATAGAACAAATTACCGTTCACTTAATACATAGACATGCAGTACATGAATAATATAATATCTGTGTCAGCTTTCGTTGTGAAAGGCATGTATTATAACTTATAATGTTTTTTTTTTTTCTGATACGAGTGAGCCTGTTCAAAAAACGACAAGAAAACATAAGAGAAACTTATTACCGTGCAGAAAACTTTTCTGGGCTTACTGAAAAATTTATTCAAGCAAACAGATTTGTGCAAATCTTCGAAAATAGAGCATTTGCAGATTTCTTTTTTATTAGTTCCACTTAGTAGATCTCTTCTATTGATGGGAAGCAGAGCCGGGATCGGGTGCGCATTCCATTAGCGTGTTCTCCGGTTTTGCTTTCAGGTCTACTGAAAGGCACCGCCTTCTTCTTGACCTGGACCCCTATGGGGGTACTGTTCCATTGGGTATGTTTCCTCTCCCGGAGGGTGGCTGGTGTGCTTGTAGCCACGCTTGCTTCCGTGTTCCATCGAATGTTACGGCTGGGCTCGTTTCCGGAATTCTGGCGTGTAGCTCATATGAAGCCTGTTCCGAAAGGCTTTGTTTCATCCCGAATCTCCGACTATAGACCCATCTTGATCACACCTGTTTTGTCGAAAGTTTTTGAGAGGTTCATTGCTTTCAATTGAGAAGCAAGGTGTCCTTCCCCCTACGCTGTATGGTCTTCGTAAGTGCTTGTGAACTTCTGATGCTCTGCTTCATATTTCTGATGTCTTGCAGCGGGATCTTGATGGGGGCCATGAGGCAAGGTTGGTACAGCTTGACTTCAGTGCTGCTTTTAGTCGCGTGAATCACCTTGGGCTGCTCCATATAAGCTGAGATTGATGAGTATTGGCGGTTCAGTTTCCGAGTTAATTTGCCAGTTTTATGTGACAGACGTCAATGTATAGTTGCTGATAGGAAGAGGAGTGAGTTCTTGGACGTGGTTTCTGGTGTCCCACAGGGTTGTGGCTGGGCCCTTTGTTATTCATTTTATATACGGCGGACATGTTTGATCTTGTTAATAACTTACTTGTTGGTTACGCTGATGATTTAGTTACTTTGCTGGCTGTTTGCGATAAGCCTAGTGATAGGTTGGAAGCTTCAGAATTCATTCAGCATGATTTGGAACTGATTGACTCATTGTGTTTCAGGAGGGGGATGAGGCTAAATGCAGGCAAGATTAAGGCCATGCTCGTGTCCAGGTCACGCACAGTGAGACCTCCTTTCCCTGCACTCATACTTTATGATGTGTCACTTCCTGTGGTTGATGACTTGGTAATCTTGGGTGTCCATTTTGATCTAAAGTTGACGTTTGAGCCGCACAGTCTTTCGGTCCTTTGCAGAAAATTGGTCTGATGATTCATGTTGGAGGGTGTTTGGCTCGGCAAAATTGACACGAGGCTGCTTTAATTGCTTTGTACTCCCTTTTCTGGAATACTGCTCCGTAGTCTGGGGTTCTGCTGTCGATTGTCATCTGTGTTTGCTTGACAAAGTGGTTCGTCGATGTGCGTTCATGTTGGATGGAGTTGTGCCTTGTGATCAGGCGCATCGTCGCAGACTTGGTGAGGTCTGATTTTTGTATAAAATTTATAACTGCTCTAGTCATCCGCAGTCTGGTTTTCTTCCGGAGCCATTTGTTCGGGCGAGGTATACTCGGCGTACTTGTGTTCTTCATAAGTTTGCCCTGGAACCGTTACGGTACCATATGAGCCAGTATTCTCGTTCGTTTTTTCCATCGTTTGTAGATGTTTGGGATGGTCTTAATGGCTCTGTCTATTCTGGTTCGGGCATTGACGATCTGTACACATAGCTCTTCGGTGATCTCGGATCTTCTCTTTCTTTTTTTTCTCTTCACTCACAGGGCTGGTTGCGTGGGGGGGTTGCCAACCTAATGGAGTTTCCCCATCTCCACGTCGCCAATCAGGTGTGATTTAATAATAATAATAATAATCTGCTAGGGGAGGACATGGTAAAAGCAGATACTTGCACTTCGAAGGGAACAGCATCAAACAATGGAAGAGCTCCATTGTTTCTCCGCTCGTGACGTCACCCAGCTGCATGGGCTAAAGCAGCGAGGTACAATGCTGAGATTGCCAGACGTACAACAACTCCGTAGTATAAAGTTATCCTCCGCCGTGTGCTTGTGAGGAGTGCATTAAGAACTCGTTGCTCCTTATTGCAATGCACGATTGGAAATTGGATGAATGACATTGATATAAATCGAGGCCCTTCCTATTTTTGGAACTTTTCATTGCAATTTATAAGGCGACCCTTTCGGAGTCGCATTGACGACATTGCGGTTCAAAGCTCACTGATGTCGCAGAACTAATGCAGCTATTGCGTGGCCCAGCGAGGGCCCTTCAAGCCTTGCTATTGGTTCATGATGACGTAAATGCTCGTGACATCACTGAGCTGAAATACGGCAATAGAGACCTGTTTGAAAGTATGTCCTTTTAATTTACCGGGGAGGATTAAACACAATGCTCGGTAAGTTTTTTGAACATTATGATTCAACACTGGCTTAAAAAATGCAGGTTTTTTTATAGTTTATTACTCAAGATCCTTTAATTTATTCTAATAAACGGATACATTAGCCTAACAAGATAAGAATTTGGTCTTATGAGATGACGTGTTTCCGTGATACACTCGGTCCTACTACATACTCCCATGGTAAATATGACCGTAACTGTTTGCTGAGGGCCAGGCACTATTGACGGTAAGGAATTATGCCGCAGATAAAGTTATCACGACTTGTATTGGCAAGTCATAGATCGTCGTAGCCTTGTGTAATTATGAATAATAATTTATGGAAATTTGGCATACGTATCATGATCTGCATTTGTAAGTTATGAAATGACGTTAGATGTGACTTTATTGAACTTTCAACCAGCATGGAGAGAAACTGAATAGTTGATTGATATTACGCATACGGTATCTATGCGGTAGCTGCCCCCGAAATCGCACAGTTTCATTGCAAATTGACATGGGATGAGAAAATTATAAAGACTTTTTTAAAAGCAAAATTTCTTACAATATGATATTCCTTTTTTGTGTAATGGTTTCACACGTTACACTGCATCTGTACTTTATCCCATTGACACTGTTAATCCAACCTGCAGCACTACCGGAGGTTTTCTATTTTTTTACAAAGAAGGGTAATGCAATTGTATTATTAGAGTGCACTTTTAATGATACGCAACTTACTTAAATAATGATCTTCCGGCTTTAGGAGTATAGCAGACTACTGCAGAGACACAGTTCTCGTTCCGTAGGGCGACCCTTCGTGTACTATCTAGCACCACCCAATTTCAAAAACAAAACTTACCTCGAGCAGGGTTCTGCAGCACTCCACTTGGTGTTTTTTCGTAGCCAGGCACACGAGCTCGCCTTGTAATTTCCTGGTCACAGCAGTCATGTCCACTTGCGAAAGCATCATCTTCAAGCATTGATTACGGCCATTCTCAACAGCCATATGCAGAGGTGTCTGTCGGTTGTGATTTTGCTTAAGGATGTCTGGCTTCTTCCGCAGCATAGACTGCATGAGTTCATCAAAACCCCTCCGAGCAGCTAAATGGAGGGGCGTGTTTCCATATTTGCCTGGGACATCTATCAAGTCTAACGCGTCATAAACAATTCGTTTCGCTACTCTTTTTATGGTACTGTTTGTCGTTTCATCATTGGGTTGAGGTGTACCTGCAATGATGTGGAGTGGGGACTCGTTTTCTTTATTTAACGCTTGTGTATCAGCATTGTTTTCTAGAAGTTTTTCAGCTAGATCATAATTCTTTTGCTTCAAAGCCAAGTGTAGGAAACTGTTACGTTTTTTATCTCTGTATGCCAGTAAGCTTTCCTTATTAAATTCCTTTTTGGTTATTAGGGGGCTAATGAATTTCAGTGATTTATTCGCCGCCAGCTCGATCAGATGGTTAGCATCGTCGTTCGAAAATGCATCATTTCTGTCAAGGAAAAACTGGAAGCATTCAACATTCTTTTTCTTGACAGCCTCCATGAGTGCAGTATTGTTATGCTTATCTTTCATTTGTAGACCACCTCCTTGCTTAATAAATTTGTAGGCTATGTATTTCACAGTAGACATGCTAAAGCTATGCACAGCAAAATGCAAAGCAGTTTTCCCCTCTGGATCCGTGTGGTCCAAGTTTGTTCTGGAAACCAAAGCCTTGCAAATGGCACGGAAGCCGTTCTGTGCCGCGAGCATCAAAGCATTGCGACCGTCTTTAGTGCATACGTTCACATACTCTGACTTCCTATCTTCAGGAACACATTCCAGTAACACATCGACGCAGTGAAGGGAACCTTCGCTGCTTGCAAAGTGAAGAGGAGTGAATGAGTTTTCTCCACACGCATGCCATGGGTCTTCCCCTTGCCTCAAGAGCAACCTCAAAATCTCACTGCGTTTGTCCTTCGCAGCACAGTGGACAGCGGAGAGGCCAGAGCTGTTGGAGAACTTAATCAGTTGTGGAAAGAGTCTTAGAGCTTCCGTGACTACGGTTGTCATACCGTGCCTGATCATGTACTCCATCGGGCTGTGGCCAGCTCTGTCCTCCGGTCCCAATGCATAGTTGTTACTGGGATCGTTTGAATTGCTCTCAGGATTTGCGAATGAGGCAATTTTTGCCACAATAAGCTTGCATATTTCGGGATGGTTCGTCTCAGCTGCTACGTGAAGCGCAGTTTTGCCGTCCTTGTCAGCGCTACGCAGAGTCTCTTCATCAACCAAGGACAGTAAAAGTTTCATCTGCTTCTTTAGGCTTCCCGCCCGAAACAACACTTTATGTAGCAGCTGCTCCGATCGTATGAATGCGTTGCAATCTGGCGCTTCGCTCAAAAGTTTTTCCAATTGGTCTGGGTCTCGATCTTCAGCTACTGCTTCTGCGATGCGCTTAGATCTGTAATAGAGATGTAATTTAATGCAGAAGAGGTTCAGATATTTCAAATCAGCACTAAATTTAACGAAACACGAACAGAGGTGTATTTTTAGAACTTTGGAGAAGAAGACAAAGACAAGAGGTTGTCAAGCCCGTTGCTGCCCAGATACACCTAAGCTGTGAAATGTTTTCGCAATCCTGTTTCTTGCGCTGTTGAAGGCACGGCTTCCCAATAATTCATCAAGTAAAATGATTGCTCTAAATCCCAGCCACGACTGCAGTTTTTCCGCTGTATTCAGTGCCAATAAACTATTTTTGGATGTTGCTTTGAAGTCGAGTAATCGCGTATTTTCAACGACGAATTTATTAATGTGATGTTTAGATTAGATTAGATTAGATAGGCGGCAGTAGACGAACCAACAGGCCCATTCTCAATGAGCCACCGAAACTTGCGCCCCGGCCTTCTAAGAGCTATTGCCATTAAGTGAGTAGGATATAAACGACTGGAGGAAAGAGAAGAAGAGAAGAGAAGAAGAAAAAAAAAAGAAGAGGAGGGAGAAGAGTCTCAGCAAAAGAGACGATTACGAATGCACGAAATTATGATCAATAGCCGCTGATATGCGGAGTTAAAGATGTCAGATAGTGTAGTTGGAGCGGAAGAGAGAAGAAAAGAAGAAAAGAGAAAAAAACCGAATTAGGAAGTTCAAATACGTTAAGCTGTCACGGTCAAAGAATCATTTGCTCCAAGAAGAACTTGGAGAGTGTTGAGGGCTAGGCTGTCGTGAGTGCTTTTTGCATTAACCACTAAAAGACGTTAGGTTTCAATGTGATCTATAATGCCATGTTATTCAAAATTCGAAGAAATGACAATCTCTATCACCAGAGTTTTCGTCGAAGATTTAAGGTTGTAAATGTATATACTCGTAGATATATATTTGTCTGACCACCTAAAAAGTGGTCAAAGGAGTTGAGCAACGTTCATAATTTTTTTCTAGGGAGTTTGGTGGGTCGACTTAGATGCGACCCATATAAGAAAGGTTAACCCAGCTGGCCATAAAAAATGACGGCGTTGAATTTCCCTCCACCGGGGTGAATTTGCCTTCACCGAGGCAGATAGTCTAACGCCGCAGGGCATTTGATTTTTACCTCCGCCAAGGAGGTTATGTTTTCGTCGTGTTTGTCTGTCTGTCTATTTCTTTGTCTGTCTGTCACCAAGATAACACAAAAAGTTATGAACCGATTTGGACGAAATTTGCAGGGATTGTTAGGTATGTTAGGAGGAACAGATGATTAACTTTTGGTGAAGATATGTCCTTCCGTTTGTTTGTTTGTTTGACTCATTTTTCTCAATGCCATAACTCAAAAAGTTATGAATGGATATTTATGAAGTCAACATGAGTTGTTAGGTATATAACAAAGAGTAAATGACCAAATTTTGGTAATTATTCGTTAGTTCGTTTGTCACTGTTTTTAATTTATTAACTAAAAAAAATGAATGGATCTTCATGAAATATATGGGGGTTGTTAGTGATGTTAGAAAGCATAAATGATTACATTTTGGTGTGGATCGGTTTGTTCACATTTGTATGTTTGACTCATGTTCGTCATAACATTTGTTAGCACTGTAACTCAAAACGTTTGGAACGGATCGTCAAGAAAATTGCACAAGCTGTCGTAACTATCAAATGGCACAAATGTTTAGATTTTGGAGTTTATACAAAGAAATTTATGGTTTCAGAATAAATTTGAATTTTTTGCTACCGTTGCCTCACTTGGCGGAGGTATGCGCTCTCAGAGTGCACTAGTGACACCCGGCCCCTTCTCACACCTCTGTTCATTCACCTTTCAGACTATAGCCCATGACAGACATTTTTCCCCCGACTGCACATGCTCTTTTCTCTCCGCCCTGGAATCACTGTGTCCAACATAACCTAGCCTCAATACTACAACTGTACCACTCGTCGCGACCCATGACCAACACTTCTCCCTCCGACTGTGCTTGTACGTTTTCCTCCGCTTCTCATACCGCCCCACGCCTATATAAGAACCCCATAGCGCACCATGGTCATTAGCCCTTTAGATACCACCCTGCCAACACACCAAAACGTGGGTCATCTTAAATAGAATTTTTATTAGGCATCCTTCGTTGTTTTTATTGGAAGTTTCTGATGATGGGAGGAAAAGAAAATCCCGAAAAGTTAAAAAGTTTTATTTGTTAGTCGACATCTGTAATTATTTTGATGTCTTAGTTTGAACCCTTTAGTTTTTTTATGGTATTATGTTATTGTTGAAGAGCCAATCTCTGGGAATGGGGCTGTGCCCTAACCTCGTTTATCAAATATGACTTCGTTTAATTTGCCCCTACCGCAGGTGATGGTCTTACGCCACGAGGCGTTCTTGTTTATGAGTTACATCCAATGAAATGCATCAGAGTACAAGAAGGTTCGTGCTGTCTAAATTATTATTAAGATACACCAGACTGGCTACGTGAGCACGGAGGAAACCACATAACGTTTCCAACTCCCACGCAATCTGCCCAGTAAGAGAAAAAAGAAAGAGAAGATTAAAGATCAAGGAATCATTGTGTTCACAGATTGCTCAAAGCTGCCAATATCCGTACCAACAAAGGAAAAACCATCAAGACTCTTCCAAAGATCTATCTACACAGGCTATGATGAAAAAAAAAGAATGAGAATACTGGCTAGTACTGCATCGTACTGGTACCGGGAAAAACTTATCAAGAGCACTAGTACACCGAGTATACCACGCCCGAACAATTTCTCCGGAAAAAAAACCTCCACTGGATGACTAGAGAAATTATGTATTTTATAGAGTAAGCAGACCCTATCAACTCTGACGATGCACCGGATCACGAGGCACAACACCTTCCAGCCACAACGCATCTCGATGAATCACTCTGTCGAGCAAACTGAGATGACAATCACCAGCAGAACCTCAGACTAAGGAGCAATGTTCTAGAAGGGGGAAGACATAGCAATGAAAGTAGCGGCGTGTCAAGTTTACTTAGCCAAACACCCTCCAAGCACGTTTCATAACACCAATTTTCTGCGTAGCCAGCAAGTAAATTATGAACAAGATTAAACAAGCCTGCTGAGTATCCGATGAACAATAAAAGGCCCAGAACACTACCTGTGGGACACCAGATACCACATCCAAAAAGCCCCTACTCTTTCCATCAATCACTACACATCGGCGTCTACCAGATAATAACTGACTGATAACCAGGAAACCGGGACCCCCAACAACCATTAAACTTAGCTTATGGTGCAACCCAAGGTGATTCACGCGATCAAAGGCAGCACTGAGGTTAAACTGGACCAACCTTGCCTCATGACTCCGATCAAGTGGCAACTACAGCACACAAGATATGTAAAACAAAGCATCGCAAGTTCTCAAGCCCTCACAGAAAACCATACTGTGATGGAGGAAAGACACCTTGCTTCTCTAGAAAGCGAAATAATATCGACGCAACCAATTTTTCTCAAGTTTCCGACAACGTTAGATACGGATATTTAATAAATTTATATGAGTTGTTAGATACGGTGTATTATGAAGAGTGAATGACTCAAGTTATGGGATCATGTGTTTGCTCGTCGTTGTGTTTGATTTCATTTTTATTTTTTCAATGAAATATTGTGAGGATTTTTATCAGTGACTGCAGGTGTCCAGTTTATTGAACCGCAGCGGCAGCGGAGGAGGTGATAGCTTAAGTAGAAGACATACAATCATACTTTCGATTAACCGTTGCAGGCACAATGTTGTGAAGCGGGGCGTGTCCTACCAAGCCCCCCTAGACAGATTTCTAGGAGGTCTTGGTCCTACACAGTAACTCGACATCTCTAAGCTGGGGGCGAAGCGTGGCGCACCCCAGCTAGAGAGCGGAAAAAAACAAGATTGGACGTGTCCCAGGGCTTGCCCTAGGGCACGCCCCATCGTGAGGAGAGCCCTTAAATTATAGGGAAGCCGGTAATAATCATGGGCGATTGTGCTGAAGAAATTGACCATTGTAATCAAGGAGCGTCTTTTGAGATATTTCAGGCAGCATGCCACTGAAAAACATTTTATTCGGACACCCGTTGGTAATAGTCTGGCGCGCAGATAATTACCGGCGCTGCCGACGATGATTTCTGACTGTACATTTACGAAGAAAATCCAATGGTACTAAAGGACTGGAGTGGCATTTCGATGAACGAGAAGAATGTGATAGATAAAACTGGGTGTTGTGAAAGGTAGCATCGAGAGCTGGGTAGTTCGAAGGTAGCATGAAGAGCCGGGTGCAATGAAAAGTACTGTCTCGCACCTCATTTAAAAAGATGGTAACAAAACTTATTTAAACTTTTTGCGAGTGGGACTCAGATGACAAAGAAGTTTACACGTTCAAGTGATGACAGTTGTATATCTCTTTCAATTCTAACTTCTTGATCCCAGTGGAAAAATATTAAAACAACCTCAAAACAAATCAGATTAATATAATACTGCTCGATGCTCTTAAACCTATTAATTTGTTTCCTGTTTCCTCAAGAAGCTATCGATGCCTTTCTAAAATATATTGATATCTCTGTATAAGTGATAACTAAAACCGTGAAAACCTGAACTTTTGGTTCCGAATGAATCCTCAAGAAGCTAAATAATAAAAAAATGGATGAAAGGGACAGTGGAGAAACTGATACTCACAGCGGTTGGGTTGTTTCTTTTGACGCCTGTAGAATGAGTGTCCTCCCCTCCTCCATCGCATCGACAGAGTCACCACCCTCCATGTCCTGCAGGTGTCTGTACGAATTGAAATTGCAAGCTGTTACGAGGAATCCGCTAAAGACAGCTCCCGCGCACTGAAATCTTGACCGGCAAAGTTAATGAAGAGCTGACAACGCATGATTTTTTATATCCACCTAACTGATGCAGGACGGATGCATGAAGATGATTTCTCGTTCAATTGGAAAATCTCTTAGTTGAAAATACCAGCAGGACCCGTCAAAGTTTTATAGTTACATCCGCCAAGGAGGTTATGTTTCTGCTCTGTTTGTCTATGTTTTTTTCTCTCTGTCTGTCACCAAGATAACCCAAAATGTTATGGCAGGATTTCAACGAAATTTACAGGTATTGCTAGGTATGTTAGGAGGAAAAGATGATTACATTTCGTAAAGATCCGTCAATCCGTTCGTTTGTCTCGCTCATTTTTGTTAATACCATAACTGAAAGAGTTATTGAGTGATTTTATGAAATTTACATGAGTTGTTAGGTACATCACGATGAGTAAAGGCCCAAATTTTTATAATGATCCGTTTGTTCGTTCATTTGTTCGTCGCTGTCTTTAATTTTATGCTTAAACTAGTGTCCCGAGCCGTCATTGTAAATGACGGCCTATTGGGTTATTAATGACTGGTGCACGTGTTCCATAAATGGCGGCAGTAAGTTAGCCCTTCAGGAAAACCCCCGCTGTCTCCTGTGCTTATTACTGTTCAGAAGGCTTCTTTATTGGAAATTCAGCATTCTGCCTAAGAAATTGGGTATATATATTTTTAGTGCCCCGTGCCGTCATTATAATGACTGTACACTCAACTTGATGACTGTACACTCAACTTGATGACTGTACACTCAACTTGATGACTGTACACTCAACTTGATGACTGTACACTCAACTTGATGACTGTANCACTCAGCTTGATGACTGTACACTCAACTTGATCACTGTACATTCAACTTGATGACTGTGCACTCAACTTGATTACTGTATACTTAACTTGATTACTGTACACTCAACTATTCCAAGGTACCAACTATTTTTCGCCATTTGAATGTAATCTGAATTTTCTCCTATCTTATTCCCATAGAGCGTGACAGGAAAGATATAAATATACAAATAAATAAATAAATAAAAACACAACGTGAATTATTACATAGTAGATTATAACAATAAATAAAAAAAGTATGACCGGATCTTCATGAAATTTACATTGGTTGTTAGTAACATTAAACGACGTAAATGAATTAATTTTGGTTATGATCGGTAGATAGGTTCATGACTTTGATGTTTGCTTGCAGAATAACTGAAGAGGTTGTGAACCAAAATTTATCCATTTACGTTGTTTAATATTACTAACAACCCATGTAAATTTCATAAAATCACTCAATAACTCTTTTTGAGTTATGGTATTAACAGAAATGAGCCAGACGAACGGATTGACGGATCTTCACGAAATGTAATCATCTGTTCCTCCTAACATACTTGACAACCCAGTAAATTTCGTTGAAATCCTTTCATAATTTTTTGTGTTACCTTGGTGACAGACAGAGAGATACGCAGCAGAATTTGTGACGATATCAACGTGCTTACATCTGATACGGATCTTGCAAGCAAAATCCATTGTTTTGCAGGTGAGCTTTGTAAAAGCTGTCACCGAACTAAGAACGTAAACGCAGATCATTTTACCCCTGTACAGTTGCCTTGAATTGTGACACAACAACAGGCAGTGGACAACTGAAATGACGTTAGTGTTAAGATTACGTTGACTGCAGACGAACACAAATGGCCTTTCTTAGAGTGCGTTGGAAGCCTAAGTCACTGTGCACCCAATGCTCGTTTGTTATACAACACACATTATGATTCATGGACGTCGGGCGGAATGGGCAACACAGTGTTCTAGAACTAAAAAGTTTTAAAAAGCTTACCTCACGTTTTCACTGATGATTCAACTCCCATAGAATTCAACTGTCTGAAGAACATGAACTCCCAGAGCACACTGATGATTCAGTTTTATTTGTGTCGTAAACAACTGATTTAGTGTACCTTGCAGATGATAAGGTGCAAAGCGATAAGCACCGTGAATCACCCTGACAGGTGCTAAGCCAGTGCAAGATATTACATAGGTAATGATAAAGCATTGAGGCAAAAAACGATGCAATAATTTATTTATTTTCTAGCAACAGGACAATCAATGAGGTAACAAGGCAGCCAAAGAAGTTAATGATACACCCGTACGAGCAACACGGTAGTTAATAAGATAACTGGGAAACCTTGTATTCCTAGCATGGTCCTTTGCTGGTCTAGCAGTACGCTAGTGGGGGCCGAAACATATCAAAAGCAGGTCAGCGAGAAGCTAGCAGGCAGGCGGGCAGTTTTTGAGAAGCACAAAGCACCTTGGAGCACGGCCTGCTCAAATGCCGCTGTTCGGTGTGTGCGCTCCAATGCATTCCGTGCTTCCCAAGTACTGCCTGTATGCCAGCTTCTCACTGAATTACTTTTGGTATGTTTCGGCCCTAATATTATCTATTCTTCAAAAAAATTTTGATCATCTTTAACGATAATTTCATTAGAAGATCTGTCACTTAGGCCCCTTGTCGCCAATTTTTCGCCCTGTCTTATAATAACTAAACGTCACCGATGAATGCGTAGCGCGTTTTCGTCCGTTGGTCTCCAACGCATTATGACCAATCAGGTGTCTTTGATCATGGGTGAAACTGTGCTTCAACGAACCAGTGCACCTGGCGTTGGCGTGGAATTCATTGCCAATATCTGTGCTCACTCATACTAAATAGAAGCATTTTAAGTCAGCCAACGATGAGGGTTCTTCGTCCCTGAGTGTGGCTCCTACAGCACTTTGGATGTCCTAGGATTGCGTAATGCTCTATAAATGGGTTTTACTGTCTATTGTATATCTTGCGATGCAGTGCGGGAGGGTAAACATTCGCTAAGCGATTCAGTGCTAACGAATTTTTTTTTTAATTTCTGTTTTCGATCGGATAAGTATATCATTTTGATCTTCATCTGTTTCTTCATCAACTATTTCTCATTATATTCTTGACAGTTCCTGTGTATCATGCTATGTTACTTATATGAAATTTTTCGCCCTCTGAGGCATATTGTGGCGGGCCCTTTTCCTGTCATATATGTTTGGGCATCACGCACCCAAGGGTCCCGAGTGCCTTCTCCGCAGGGGATGTAGCATCTGGCCGCAGTTCCTGCTGACGAGGTTAGTTTTGTTAAGTTAGGTAGGCTCTCAATAATTCTCCTTCTCTTTCAAGAGGTGGGCTGCCGATCGAGGTGGCTGATTTATTCCGGCTAGACTTCTACTTTCTTGTATTTTGTTTCCTTCCCTGTGCGGAGTAACTGAGCGATAGCGTTCAGCCGCGCCCGGAGGTTGGAGATGCTCAACTCGAGCCTTTTCCTATCAGTAGCACACTGACCACTCTGAGACCTACCGGCAGAGAAGCCGAGACAAAAATCATTGGCAATTCAAAACGCGCCATAGTCGGCGCACGAGCCTGTGGTTAAACACAGGAATAGTTCGGCGCGATATAAGCAATGTGCCACTGAAGCGCTAGTAAAAACTTCTACTACTACTGCTACCATATGAAATTTTCACAGCTGCGTGCCTGTGGTGATTAAAACAGAGGGAGAAGGAGAATTTTATTAAACAGCAGCGTGCAGAGAACTATATAAAACGACAAGAGAATTAAGTACGGCGTCGTTAGGCACTGCATACGTTGACCGCTCAGGATGTTTCCATAAGACTCTTACAGGGTAACGTCTAATAGGCCGACCGAACACTGAGGGGATGCGACGTGATATGACATGCTTTCCTCCTCCCCTGCCCACCATGCGACAGCCGGAGAGTCCCACATGTATAGAGCAATGCATACAAAACGCTGGCCGCCCGCACACTGAGGCGACACGGTTCGTGTGACACCATGCGACGCTGTGCGACACTGTCGCATATTGTGGCAAGCTGCATTTTTCGTGTGATTTCATGTGCGCTTCTGCGAGCGCGCTTTTGAACGTACACACGCACTGTGCACTTGATGTTGAGTGCCTTAATGAATAGAAATATTAACACTTTCCACGTTTATCGAATGACTTATCTACAAGAAAAAAAAAACTAAAAACAATAATACCACACAATAAAATATAAAATAACATAATCTTACTATATATAACCTTTAATTACTTAGGAGTCCTTAAGTAGTTTATCGTGCAACACTGGGCAATGCCTTGCAAACGTGCACGCGTAATTATAACCGAATGCTTTGTTGCACATTTTACTTAAACGTACAAAATAAAGTATAAAGACAATGCTCTTGAATGCAGTTATTTGTTCCTAATGCTATTGTATAAGGGTTGCTACAAGTTTAAACTGAAATATTAATACGCAACAATATAAGAGCAGCAAACGCTATAATTCTCCGATTGACTTCGAAGCAAGTGAATATTAATCCATGTGTACTGTAAAGAAAAAAAAAAAACTTTCAGTTGCACAGTTGCCGTCATGGCTGAAGGTGTCGAGTTTAATAACGAGATATTTATTGCATTGGTTCAGGAACGGCCATCACTTTACAATGTCACAGATGATCTCTACCACGACAGGAACTGCCAGGATTTATTGTGGAGCCAAGTTGCTGCGGCACTTGACATTTCAGGTATGTTTTTTGAATATATTAACCGCATCTCGTCCCGAGGTAAGACGATCAACTTGCAGTCAGAAAGATGCCAAGTGGTATTAACATGAGAATGGACCTATGCTCTGTTGTATTGTCATTGTTAAGCCGAGTTCACATCAAAAACTTTCGCTGCCGTCGCAGCCCGTCGGCCAACGAATGACGCCGCTACTCTGACGACTGACAGGGCTAGAGGAAGCGACGCCAGAATACTGTAGGTTGTATTTTTGACGCCGTCGACGCGACCTTCGGGTGAGCTTCATTTTATGAAACGCCCGATTCACTAGCTTTTGAAATATAAATTACGGATAAAACAATGTTGTTTGCATAGAAATCCACTTCGTTTGTCGCAACTGAGGACAGAGCAGCGAAATATTGCAAATACTTTACGATTTTACAGTAATTCATGCATCACGCCACAGCCACGACGCCATACATATCTTACCATTTAGGTAAAGATTTTATCGTGTACAAGCATGAATCTGTTACGGGCTAAAACGTAGAAAAACTATGACATATTAAGACAGGCTGAATGAACTAGATTTTGAAGGCAGAAGAAGGGCATATTTGTGCAAATTTTTCTCTTTTATATCCAAATTTCATATTAAAACAATTCAGTTCAGGCGTTTTATAAAGCGAACCTATCCTAAAAGCTCTCTATTTTCTAAATGAACGCTGCTGGAGATCTAGTGGCATTTTACTGGTAAGAGATAAATCATGATTTAAAGCTGATTATTCTGCTTCTACCATTTTATTGCTGTACAAACAGATCATAGACAGCTTTGACCGGACCTTTTGTACTAACCTAATAAATTATCACAAACAGCTATTCTGCCGCCTGGCGACGGCTGGTAGTTGTATCTAAACTGCTTTTTATAAAGCTCTTTATTAAACACGATTGAAAATGTTGGTAGTTCACACAAGTAGACTCGTCATTGTAACGAAATTGCGCTGCAAATATCTGGTTATTATGCAGTTTCATTGTGGAGAATGTTCTACGTAGTAGCAGCGCACCGTTCACACGCCCAGCCAAGTGTGCAGCCCTACGAGTCTGTCAACAACATTTTCACTGCACGACTGATAGGCTAAGGAGGAGCTACAGTTGCTAATGTGAACTCGGCTTAGGTCTCATTAGCTTTTAGATTCAAAGCATTAGTACATACAACCGCAGGGTTTTGACACTTGGGGCGGAGCGACTTCTAGCTCCTTCCATTCCCAAAGGTTCAGTGTTGCCCCATGTCGCCAACCACCGGTCCATTACGCAGACGCCAATTTGGTTGGAAGTGTTCGAGAAATTGGTAGCTTGTAAGCTTGGCCGTTTTGCTGTGGTTACATGGTTACTGCCTGCTGGTCAGTTTGCGTACATAATTGCCTTGGGTTGTTGTGACGCAGTGTAGTCGGTGTCACAGAATTTACAGTCTGTGCTGGATTGTCTGAAGCACGCCTTGTACAGTTGTACTTAAGCGCGGCGTTTGACAGGGTCAACCTATTATATTATATTATATTATATAACCTTGAGTCGTTTGGAGTGGGTTGTAGGGTTTTGTCAATTATTCGCGATTTTGTTTCTAAGCGAACGTAGAGTGTGTTTGTTGACGTCGTTTTGAGCGCCTCAGTTGCGGTGGAGTTTGGTGTCCCTCATGATAGAGTAGTTGGCCCGCTGTTGTTCATTCTGTATACTAGTGATATATTCTCTAAGCTGGAGAACAACGTTCAACTATGCCAACGATTCCACGTTGAGAGCAGTGATACCTGCACCCTGTATACGAAATGTTGTCGCCCAGTCTCTGAATAGGGTTTTGTCACGTATTAGTGCACGGTGCTCGGCTTGGAGTATGAGGTTGAATGCCAATAAGATCAAGTCGATTATTATCTGTCGGTCTCGGACACTTGTACCACAGCATCCACGTCTGGAGATAGAAGACACCTTGCTTCAGGAGTCCAGCAATTTGGAGATTCTTGGTATTGTCTTTGATGAAAAACTTACTTTTGGGCCGCATATTAGCCGACTGGTGACACGGGCTCCCAGTAAGATTGGGTTCTTGCGTAGGGCGAATGCTTTGTTTGGTGAGAGTAAGGTTGTCCGTAGATGCTTTTGAGCTTGTTTTGCTACCGGTGTTACAGTATTGCTCACCGGTCTGGGCTTCAGCTGCTGACAGTCACTTGCGTCTGCTGGACAAACTTGTTAGTTCAGCCAGTTGCCTATGTGCGGGTAATGATCTGGTGAACCTATCCCACAGGAGACGGGATGCCGAACTCTGTATGTTTTATACAGTGTACAACAATGAGTGGCATTGGTTGTGTTCTTCTACCCCTGCACTCAAAGTGTTTAGGAGAGAAATACGTGCTGCGGTTGACGCGCACACTTTCACGTTGGGGTGTTAGAGGGTGTTAGATGTCGAACTAACCAGTTCGGTCGGTGCTTCGTACCCTGGTCGGTTGGGGTTTGGAATCTTTTGCCGTCATCGGCTTTCGGTCGTGTTGGCCTGCAGGCGTTTACGACAGCTGTTAATGGCGTTTTGTTGGATTTCTTCTAGCAGCGGTTCGGGCTTCCTGGTGTTGCAAAGTGCTTCATTTGGGTTGTGCTACCTGTCCGTGGTGGTCCGTGCGTGAATTTTTATTAATATTAAAAAAAAATAATAGTAATCCACATAAACTTGTGATTAAAGCATGACCAAAATTTTTCGTAATCCACATTCGTTTGATATTTCATTTTTACGGATATAGTACTGTTTAAAATCATTGTTAGGACACTCCAACCGCCAACCTTTTGAAATGAGACAATTATAGTCAAACCTGCGTAAGCAGTCCTTTAGGGGCGGGGCTGAATTGAACGCAGGAGTGCCAAATTTAATTTATTGCACTTAATTGGACTATTCAAATATAAATGTAAATTCAACGATTGAGACAAGTTCTATCGCGCACTTAAGGGAGATTTGGCCAAGTTGCTTTGCGTTCTTAGCAACTCTCATCGGACTCCTTACGCTGGTTGACTATAACTACTGACAACACAACGTCTCGTTTGGTTTCTGTAGCTAGAAATTAACTATAAACAGGCAGTTTACCGATAGAAGCACCGTGTTCTGCGGTTCTTGGAACCATTCGGTACCTATATACATGACAATCTAAATTGCGCATCAGCGTTACCTGTGCTTTGGTACTGCGAAATTTCATTCCATAGCAGTGTGACGACAGTATTAGATTAGATTAGATAGGCCGCAGTAGACGAACCAAAAGGCACATTCCCAAACAGACACCTGGACTTACATCCCGGCCGCGAATTTTTTTTTCCTGAACCTTTCAGCAAGTACAGTCTCAAGGCAGCCAATGACGTGGCAGGTCACAGGCCAAAGTGGGAGGGGCGAAGGGTGATGCTCAGTGATGGTGTTGCACTCTGATGCATACTCTGAAAACACTATGTAAATAGACTATTTACGTGCCGTGAAGTTTATTTTCATAAATAATAGGCAT
>LQNS02278139.1:5904415-5917045 GCA_001587735.2 Parhyale hawaiensis
CATCTGTCCCTGCTTAAGATACGTTTGCCATCTTCTGCAACCCGGCCTATTTTCTGCCTATCACTTTCAATGGAGCTTGAGAGGAGCACCAGAGCCTCCAACCTGGGCTAATTTCCGCCGCTAATTTCGTTAAGAGCGTGACACCGAACATATAAATATATTTATTTATAAACATATGACGGTCATTCTTAGTATTAGATTTTAATACAGGGGTAAAACAAAATTAAAACCTAGGAGTAACGGCGTGCAGTCATCAATAATGATCACTGTAATCAATAAGTTATGAGCTACCTAATTCGTTTCTCAATTTGTTGTCAGATTGTTAATACCTAACCGTAGGCGTAATCTCACGTGGTCCACTTGCTCCTGCTGTTTTCGTTCCAACCACAATTTAGGGCTTGAAAAATCTGGTCTGCTGATAATTCGTTTCGATTGTTCGTTTTGGTGACGTAGTTCCCCCTCTTCTCCCCAGAGCTTTCTTTCTTCTCCCTTTAATCTCTATTTCTAGAAGTTTCTTCTGCCATGACTTGCAGATTGAAAATATTTCCAACGATCACCGGTAAAGCTCAAACTTCAAGAACCTGGGAATTGTTTCGTGAGATAAACAGGCTTTTAAAAACAGCAGATCACTCTACAATTTATCATTTTGCATCCGTAGATTATTATATAATCGAAAATCAATCGAACCACGCACTGCCTAGACATATTGGTGTAAATCGAACTTTCAGTAATTTTTTTGTTAATCCACTATAACTATCTTCGTAAGAGTGCACAATTAAGAAGAACGATTACATAAAATTCTGAGGCGATTCTTTGTGGCGAAATTGTGTGCGTGAATACAACCACAAGTGGCAGAAACGACCAAATTCATATCCACGTGACGACCAAAAACGTTGTTGTCGCGCGTAGACTCGTTTTTGTTTATGTTTACGACCACAAGTCGCAACTACATTTTGAGTGCGCTTATCGGTCTTGGTTGTGACGTCACACTGTTTATTTACAAAGTGAAGTTGTTTGATTGGAGTAGAATTTGAATTTTTACGGGGGGTAAAAAGTTTTGTTTATGGTTATAGGTTACGTTAGGCTGAAATTTACACCAAAACCACGTGATTAAAGACTGTCATCGTTTATAGAAGGGTATAGTTTTTTCTTTGTTGACAATGAGAGCTTGTCATGTTTGTCGAGAGAGGGCTCTGAATACCATCTCATGTCCTTGTGGCTGCTCTAGTTGCGCGTCAATGGAACCATAAATGTGTTCATGGTTGTGAAGTTTTGGTTGTTCACGGAGAAACGCCTCAGCTTTTGAAGTCAAAAGGGGATGCGATACGAAGGAATTTGAGCTATAAATTGATATAAAAAATACAGATATTAGGTGTACGTTTGGGCACGATATTTTCCGTGATTACATAATACAGCACCAAATCTTTCACTTTATATGGTGTACATTTACTTTTTTCTTTATCCATCACAATCGGCCATCTTTCTTCGACTATAAAATTTCTTAATGGGAAGATGCTATCACCGTAACCTCCAGAATTGAAATTTGTATATTCAGTACTACACTGGGCTTTAGAGTATATACCTACCATATCAGTCTCTGTAACTGTGATATGCTCCCAAGTTCTCAATGAAATTTTGTCGCTTCCTGAATTTTTCTTCCTCATTGTTTGGCAATCTGAAGCAGTGAGGCCGACGCTCATTAGATGCTGTCTTACTGACGGCTAGTTGAGGCCTCCTAAAGTACAGGACTGGCTCTGTAAGTCAAGAAGATTGTCTGACCGGTAGAGTTCCTAGATAAATTGTTAGACTCGAGTCTGATATTTTTGGTACCTACCCAGCATATTTCGGGTTTATCTGAATGGAAAACTGAAACTATTGTAATTTTACTTGAGTTAGTTGACATTAAGTTTTCTGTCCCGATATGCAGCGCAAGTATCTACCAATATATCAGGCAGCGTCTAATAATTTGTCCAGAGTCTTTACATGATATAACCATATTTGAGACTCAGATCCAGGCCTTGGCTTTAGGAGGCCTTGGCTTAGTATGCTATAGTCGCAATGTAAAAAGGTGAACAAAGCTATCGATAAGAAACCGTATTAAACAAATCCATCTGTAATGTTGATATATAGACAGCAGTAATAGAACATGGAATTTAATTACTGGGACGAGACCCACCTAAAAGACAAAAGCGTTAGGTTATATAATTCTCACGTGTGAGACTACAGGTTGTACATTCTCACAGCTCTACGTAAAGTTGTCAAACAGCGAGAGATTTCCGCCGTACAAGGCTACAGTTAAGGTCAATTTCACATTCGACCTTCATTTCTCATAGATTTCATCTAAATTTTTCCAATAAGTCTAGAAGCTTCTCTACTGTTGAAAATGCTAAATGACGTGGAAGTCATAGGTTACAAGGAAATATTTTCTTTCGACCGGTTAAATCAAACCTTAACAAAATTTTGTCAGTCTGCTGTACTCATTAAATAACAGGGTTCGTTTAACTTTCATTTCAACTTTCATTAGTTTGGTATCTGTAGGCGACAATTGTACTAGCCTGTTGTATTGTTGTATTCTAGATTGATCTATGATTTTGGGTTCAGTGGCTGATCTCTTGTTTTCAGTACTGGAGACGGATTTATTTTGATTCAATTTTTTTGCTTGTTGTTCAGTAGATATATTTTTACTTCCGCCAAAGAGGTTATGTTTTCATCGTGTTTGTCTGTCTGGCTGTTTGTCTGTCTGTCACCAAGATAACTCAAAAAGTTATGAACCGATTTGAATGAAATTTACAGGGATTGTTGGGTATGCTAGGAAGAACAGATAATTAACTTTTGGTGAAGATATGTCCATCCGCTTGTTTGTTTGTTTGTCTCCCTCATTTTTCTCAACGCCATAACTCAAAAAGTTATGAATGGATTTTGATGAAATTACCATCAGATGTTAGGTATATAACAAAGAGTAAATGACTAAATTTTTGTAATGATCCGTTTGTTCGTTCGTTTGTCAGTGTTTTTAATTATATGCTTGTTAGCACAATAACTCAAAAATTAATGAATGGATCTTATGAAATTCATAGGATTTGTCAGTAATGTTTAAAGGCATGAATTATTAAATTTTGGCGCAGATCGGTTTGTTCGTTTGTATGTTTGACTCATGTTTGTCATTACGTTTATTAACATTATAACTCAAGAAGTTATGAACGGATCTTCAAGAAAATTGCACAAGCTATTATTACTATCAAAAGGCACAAATGATCAGATTTTGGAGTTTATACGAAGAAAATTGTGGTTTCAGAGTCAACTTGAATTTTTTGTTGCCGTTGCCTCACTTGGTGGAGGTATGCGCTCTCAGAGTGCTCTAGTTAAATATGTAACTGGGGTTTCCTTTTTACATTACGATTACGATTCATGAGAAATCAATAACAGTTTTGGACGGCCAGGTTTGAGTGATTCTCGATTATATGACAAGCTATGAAGGAGACTGCAGCGTGATTTGAAATTCTTAAAGGCCTGTTTATCTTAAGACATGATCCCTTTCTACTGAAGTTTAAGCACCACCGACAGTCTTAGGAGACATTTTCCATAACCAAGTCATTTCAAAAGTTTCTTCAAATCGTGATTAAGAAAAACAAAGGGAGCTCTCCGGAAAAGAGTCAGCACTCTTTCGTTTGCCAAGAAGATCGACTGAGACTAGCTTTCAGCAGACTGGAGTATGAATGCCTTTAATTATCTCCGCAAATGAGGTTGTGGTTTCTTCGAGTCTGTCTGTCCGTTTGCCTCTTTACTTCTCACCACGATGGCTCAAATACTTATGGACTGATTTTGATGAAATTTAAAGATTGTTAATTATGTTAGGTGGAATAAATGATTAATGTCTGATCAACATCCGTCTATCTGTTTTTTTTTCTTCATCATTTTCCCTACTGCAATAACTCAGAAAAGTTATAGACGAATGGTAAATGAGATTCATATGAGTAGTGAGGTGTATTACGAAGTGTAAATGACCAAACTTTTTTTGATGATCTATTTTTTCGTTTGATTGCAGCCGTGTTTATGTTTATGATTGTTACTACGGATCTATATGAAACTGACAATAGTGTTCAGTTATTTTAAAAAACATAAATGACTAAATTTTAGTGATGATTTGTTGGTCTCTTTGTGTGTTTGAATAACATTTGCCATAATGTTTGTTAGCAGCATATGTCAAAAAAATTATTAACGGATTTTCAAGAAAATTACTAGAGCTGTTAATACTGTTAAAAGGCACAAATCAGTAGATTTTGGTGTTGATGCAAAGAAAATCATACTTTCTGAACCAATTTGAATTTTTCATTCCTGTAGCCTTACTTGGCGGAGGTATGAGCTTTCAAAGTGCTCTAAATAGTTGTTATTGCCACTGACTCAACAGCAAATGGACCATCTAGAACCAATACGTCCGTGAAAATAGCTTAGGTTAGGTATTTGCAGGCATTTGTCCACAAATTTTATCCCAATTAAGAAAGTTCATAATATATCGAATAAGAATACTTAAGATTGATGAGCGTTGACTGTTGCACTATGAGTAGATTTTTTTCGTGTATCAATGAATTGTTTCATAGTTTTATATGTTTTGAAGGACTAACATTTATAAATGCTGCTTGCAATTCTATTTAGTAAATCTTACCAACAATGTAGATACAATTTCGTAGTCAATTGCAGTGCTTGGAAACAGATTTATCTATATATTCAAAGCGATTTTCTTGTAGTTAAAGCTATCTACACGACTCTACCTCATTGTCTACATACTTCCCACGAATAGCTCGGTATGATAAGTGACCTCTACCCGTCATCCAAAGGTCCCGTGGCATTCTTCACCACACCATCCTGAGGCTTTCGGAGGATTATTCTTCTGAGTTGAACAGCCGCAGGACTCAACTGGAGGATGCATTGCGCAGCGCAGGCAGCGGTGCAGAATACAGAGACCTGGTCTTGGACTGTCATGATAATGAAACCGTCGTAAAAATAATCGCTAGCCTGCGAGAGAAGCAAGACGTGTGGCTACTGAAAGACGGTAAGGTTTGCAATTACTGTTGCCATGTGTTAGGTCAGACCGTCGCAAGTTTATGATTAGGGTTATTTGAATCTAGACGACGCGGGTACAGTGACAACTGGCTTATGCAAGGGGGAGGGAGGCGGCACATGAAGCACATGCGTCGCAAAAGGTTAAAATCTGAGAGCTAGTTTCACTTAAAGTAATTCTAAATATAAGATTCAATGTCGATTGAATTACCAACTTTCATGCTTCAACCTAATGGCAACATAGGGAGATTGGGGATAAAACGTGCGCGATGTATGGCAAGCGAAAGTATGTATTCTCCGCAATCTTTTAATAATGAATAATAGTGAAATCATCATACTGGTACACGTTTTCGAATGAGAGATGTCTCTTACCATTAATATCTACAGGAGGTAAGCATGTGTTGTTATTTTGCTTTTTGATAATCCTTGATGTGTTAGCTTTAAGCATAAAAATAAAAACACTCATGTTACGGTGTTAGCTTTAAGACTAAGAATTAAACACTCATGGTGCTTCGCCCTCCTATGTCGAGTACCGCATCCATATGAGAAAACGATTTATTTTCACTCTGCTTCTTTGCTAAAATTATTAAGCTAACCGTGACAGACACTCTCGAGCATAGCAAACATCTTAGTTAATTCATATCTTCTAACGTGATCTCTGCTTACTATTCTTTTCTAATGTCCCACAGGCTGTTTTACATATATAAATCCTTGTCTATCACAAATAAGGAAATCACGGTTACATAATTTAACTAAATTGGAAATACGCAGCGTCTCTTTCATTGTAATATAATCTATCTATTCTATTTTAAATCAATCTTATTCCATTATTAGCATTAGTAGCGATTTCTTGGAATTCATGTCAGTTTCTCACTCACTCCTGAATATGGTTAGCTGGTCTATATATTCTAAATTTCCCATTGCACCTTTCTTTTTTTTAGCCCCTGTAAACGTAACATTTTTAATCCGCAACTACTCGCCCTAGCTCACTTTAGGCTGCATACTGTATTTCATAATCTAAAAAAAAAATTCACATCACTTCTGTGTAACCAACGCCCCTCTTAACGGAAAATAGTGCCAGTATTATCTCCTTATTAAGATGCGAGCCTTGTTCTAGTAAATTCACTGCTAATTTAATACCAATTGTCTCTTATGGTATTTTTTTAGTATTATTCCTATGCTGGTACTAAGCATGAAAACCACAGGTTACTGTGTCCTAACCTTGTTGGACACAGTCTCCAGATGAGAAATACATGAGCTTATTATTATTATTATTTAAAAGATCGGACACGGGTGCCTCCTCCTCCGCTCTGAGATAAAATGGCTCAACATATGGTGATGCCAGACATTGCAGATGAAGTATTAGAAAATATAAATTTAGCAGTAATAATATTCGATAGATGCGAGAAATAGGTTTATTAGAACGGAAGTTTTACGCATATTTTTCGGTAAAGAGTGGTAACAAAACACTAACAGACTGAAAATGTAGCATAACAACATCATTTAGCCCCTGCTGCTTCAATTAATATGCTGACTAAGTCCTCGCATTCAGAACGACATTAAGCAATGTTGTGGCAATCTTATTAGGAACAACTTAGTTTTGGAGGTAAAAAATCAAAACAGTTTACAGATTTTGCTGAAGCCCAGTCACACAGCCGATCACGCATAATTAGTTGGCTTATGCATCATTGTCAGTGGACAAATTGAGCATTTTGGAGGGCGTGCGCGGTCGAAAATCCCCGATGAATTGCACATTAATTACCTGCGTACAAATCAATGATGTTCACTTTTAAAAAATCACGAAGACTCCACGTGTAAACTGCGTATGAACCACTTTGGGTCACTTCTGATTCGCTAATGGCCCGCGAACAACAGGGGTGACAATCGCATCAGCTCCGCAAACAATGAATACTCTGCACGGACTGTTTTTTTTCTGGTGTCGTTCCAGCAGCCGTAGGCTATTCCGACGAACAACCGCTAACGGTCCACGCAGATGTCGCGCTTCATTGTTCGCGTAATTCATCGGTGCTGGGTATAATTCATAAATTTTTTAACGTGGAGTATCAGTAGACGTTCATCGCATCGTGTTTGTGCGCGAGTCCAGGCTCTGAGCTGCTCAGAAATGGTGATGACGCACAAGTATGCGGAATTGTGCGCCGATTAAACGTCATTCATCCTTAATTAGCGTAAGTCTGACGCGGACCATTTCCGGCATATGCGTATAGACCGTTAGTGGATGTTCGCAAGAAATTTATCACGCACATCGATAACGTTTCACTTACAAGGAAGTCTTGTTGGCTGTTCTCGATGTGACCCATGCCACAAAACTAAAATTATCTTGCAATCAAAAATGGCGGGGATGAAATTTGCTCCCACCGCGGGTGATGGTCTTACGCCACGAGGCGTTCTTGTTAAACTAATGTGCATGCTTCTGGGAATTCGATCAAGTATAATGAGGATAGGATTTTTACAGATAGTTGACAAAAGAAATTAGGAATATTATAGTTAATTTTAAAAACATGACCGGCCAGCATCATAATCTATATTTTGCCTTGAAACAGTAATTATGATTTACATGGCTAAATGTGGCTTAATGAACAGAGGACGCAAATAGAGAGGAACGATGCCAGTTATGTGGCGAAAAATTTACATAATCAAATGTTCTGAAGGTTTTCAAAAAAGCGGGAACATGTGCTTAGGAGTAACTTTTTTATCCAAGCAGCGAGAGAGATTCTCCGGAATAGATTAGAGACTTCGGGAATAGAGGCCCATTCCCAAAGAGACTTCGGGACTAACACCCCGGTATCTTTGAGCTATTAGCATGAGCTATTGAATAGTGACTGAAGTGACTGACAGCGATAAGCTAATCTCATATAGCTTAACCTGTCAAAAATAATGTATAGTTATATATCGAACAGCCGGTTTTACCCCGTTCAAAGTGTTACAAATTATTCGATACCTTACTGCACTTGAGAAGGAATAAAATGCTATTTTAAGTTACAGTATATCGAAGTTTCTGCCATCTCTAGATTAATCGATTGGAGTAGCATACATTGCACTCTATTCAGCTGGACGATGTCAATGCTCTCGTCTGAAATTCTTGAAAAATATTGTTTAGTCAGGTTTCACTCTACTAACCCAACCCATGACATCTTTTATATATATATCTATTATCCTGAGATTTGCAAGATATGGTTAGCTAGCAGAAAACTTGTCATAAATCAGAAATGAATCCGTAGAATACAATCTTTGAAGAACAGTTTAAGCGCTGGAGAGTTTTAACAAGTTTTAAAGATAAGTGATTTGAGTGATATACTAGAGAAGAAAACAAGAAGTGTGACGTTTTGGCATATAAATCACCAAGAATTGAACCTGTAATAATACAGGCTGAGCAAGTTAGGGACGCAAAGTGACAGTACCGTTCGTTTCCAATCTTTTTCTCGCCTTCAATTTCTTTCTGCTAAAAGTAGTCGGAAAGTGAGTTGAAAATAACATGCAGATAACTTTCCTAGAATGTAAAAGTCAGTCGTGTTCTATTTTTGCTTAAGCTTCATGTAATCCTTCGTTAGGTGCGAATATGCAGGCAGGGCCGGATTTATGTTAGGGCATTGAGACTGGTTGCTCTGGGCCATTGCTGAGGACCGACCCCTTTGGAAGAAGAGGTACATAAAAATAGGGTATGTGCATACTCCGTAGCTAAACAACAGCTCTAACAGCTCTATGTACCTTGATTTCTTTTGGGGTCCCCAGCTGAACTTGCCCTTGGCCTCCTTTGGTAAAGGAGGCCCCAACTTTATTAACTTGCAGTGAGCTTCCATTTGTAAAGGGACCCAGCTCAAATTTCCCTGGGCCCACCTTAAGACACTGTGCCTCCATTGGTTAAGGGGCCTCTGCTTACTTGCCTTGGGCTTTAATTATTTAATGGGCCTAAGCTTAACTTGCCCTCAGGCCCAGTTTGTTAAGGGACAACTCCACCTCAACTTGTAGCAGGCATCCCTTAGTATAAAGCCGCTCCTGAACATACCGCAGAACAGCGAACAGTGCTCAAATATCAAGTACAGGATCAAATCTAATATGGCTCACTTGCAATATAGTATGGAACAACGTAAAATAAATGATAACTATACACTCGTATTTTTCTTTTATATCTTTGTAAAGCAGGTAGAAGAAATTTGATTTGAAGGAAAATGTCAGTGTTACGAAATTAAAATTCCAGGTCACCTTCGATTATTGGGGGGAGGGCGGCAGGCTCACCCAATAAAATTGTTGGAGGGGCCCGGGCCCCAAGCCCCCCTGTTCCGCCGCCCCTGCACTAAAAATAGTTGAAAATCCATCATAATTTCTAGGAATATTAATTTTTTTTTAGAAAAATTGACTCATAGATACTACACGTAATGTTCTTTATTACCACATACAATTGAGTTTTTTCCAATGATGGATTTGAAGCAATAACCTTAGAAATTGATGTGTGTTGATCTCTCGGTAGACTTCATCCCAATACCCGCAACAAAAAAGAGGTTAAGAAAACCCAGCAATGTTGAAAAAATAAATTAAAACCGCAGTAATACTATATTGGTAGCAATGAAATAAAAATACATATTTGAATATGAGATGAAGATGCTAAGACAGCCGGTAAATTACATTGAAACATAACAATTTAGGGCTGATGCAACCTTTTATTACTGGAACCTTCTAACGCTGCAGAGCGTGATAGTCAATATCATTTCACATAACTGGCTAGGTATATTACACCACTTCGTTAGAAGACTTGATGGTTTTCTATCTTGCAACACTTTTTGGTTGCCTAAGTCGAATTACTTCGCGAGTGCCTAGATTAAACCACTTCATGGGTGCCTACATTACATCACTTCATAGGTGCCTACATTACATCACTCCAGTGCTCCCAATGATGTATCACTTCAAAGCTACTAATGCTAGATCACTTTATAGCCGCCAATGCTATATCATTCCATGGTTGCCAATGCCAGCTCATTTCAGGGCTGCTAATGCCACAAATCTTCACTGCTGCCAAAGCTATATCACTTCACTACTTCCAGCGCTAGATCACGTTAAGGCGGTCAGCATTTCATCACTTCACTGCTTCCAATGCTTCATCCTTCATTTCTGCTGTCAGTTGTGATTTTCACGCATAGTACGTATGCCATACAAATTTCATTAACATTTCCTCCAGCTGTTTACTTGGCATTTTATAAAAATTGAGCGTACCTACCACGGATTGAAAAATCTTCTGTTTTATAACATGGAACGGTATTTTGCTAACTATTGCGAAATAATATTACTCTACTGCCTATATCAAAGGATGTCATATGCAATTGCACTTCAAGCCTTAATATCTTTGTGCCAATTTGTAGAGTATAGACGTTTTACTAAGAGTATACAGCTACAGGTTTACCAGTCATTACTGAATGCAAAAGAATTAAGTCAAGTAGCATAAACAAAGTATGGAAAATAGTGGGAGAACACGTAAAAATGCGTCGGCGGCACCGTCCACTCATTCCCAATTACGGGACCAAAATCTGCTCTAGGGGCCAGGGTCAAAATCAATGCATGGTGTGGTCTATGGATTAACATTTATGAAAATTAATAGCTAAACAATAGGCAGATTACAGTTTGAAAATACAGGGCGCATTTATGTGGTGTAACATTTTTCATGCTGTTCATACGACTGAAGAATAAATACTTACAAATAAACATCGAAGGGGTGTTATTGTGTCTAGGCAGCATGGATTCGAGTGTTCGTGTTGTGAGCTGATGGTGCTTTGGGTCTGTGGCTGATTCAGGAACTTTCATTTGTTTTCAGTGTATCGCAGCCCGTCTGTAAATGATAAGGTCTTTGATTATCTCTTAGATGCGATGGCTAGGATTTAGTCATCGGATATGCTTTCTGCTTTTATTTTTATGTGTGATTTTAATTGATAGGACCGATAACCATGGCCACGCCGGCTCCGATTTTGCGACTATCTCCGGTTGTGAGCAGTTGGTTGAGGGTCCCACCCATCTGATGGGAGGTGTTCTTGACCTCCTGAAGACTGATGTTCCTGATTTGGTTGGAGTGCCAGTGGGGTCTCGGGACTACTGAACGGGCGCGACACTGAACAAGAGCAACCTGAATGAACGCGACTGGAACTAGAGGGAATTGGAATAAGAGCGACACTGAACAAGCGCAAATTGGAATAATCGCGAAACTTAATAAGCGCAACTTGGAATAAGCTCGATACTTCGAGGTCGCTGAATCAGCGATCTTAAACGTTTTAGATTAATGGACTTCTATCGAGCTCTATTTGTGTGGATCGTCAGCCTACCGTGCAACTGTTTTAGGTAAATCTTGAGCTTAGGACCTGAGGAGAGAGATACAAAGTGCACTGTATGTGATGTAATGTAATACCATGCATTTTCATGTACTGCGTCCGAATTCATGAGTCGTGGCTGTTGGAAACGCTTAGTTTTCGAGATATTTGATCCTGAAGTTCCCATTGTTTTTCTATGGGAAAAATAACCATCATACAAGCTTGCAAGCGATCCCATAAGAACTTAACCTAATCTAGCCTATATGGATGTTTCCAAGAGAAATATAGATCATACACCGCAAGGAATTTCAAGTAAAATAATTTACAATAATCTAGCTCTGTGGCAGAGCGCGATATGAAATCTACCAACATTAATGACTTTTTAATTAAAAAAACCAAAGAACGCACTAGTAATACTCTTATAAGAACGTCGAATACTTTAACAAAATTTTCTAAGCTGAAAGCTATAAAAATTTTGAAATGAATTTAGATAATTATTGGTTTCAGATGATGTTGACAGTAAAATCCTAGATATACGAAATGTTTCCTCTATAATTTACTTCTCTTACTAACAATGTGTTTCTCCCTCCACTGACGGCTTATAATAGTTTCACGTCCCAGCTAGTCAGATACCTAGTACTAATTCAGTAAAAAAAAATACCAGCAATTAATTCAGTTAAAGTGCCTGGAGGAATCTAGAAAAACATGCGCAGCCATGAGGAGTACCGTATTTAGGAGGTCACCGTAAAGCCACAAAGGAGGAACCAGGACAACACCCTCAATACTTGGGCGGTTATAAAAATTTAATTTTAAAGTAAGCTATTAATTTCCAAAGGGTTCACCTATGAATGTGTGACGGGTCGCTTTTTGGCGACTTTGTTGCCTCCGTCACCCTCGGGCATCCGCCTTCCTTAAGCCCCCGTTACAGAAGTAGAGCAAGCCGACCACGGGCGAACCGGCTCGGCCGGTCAGTCTCTTGGAAGCTGTCGTGTTGGAAGGACTTAACGTGTACCTGTGGTGGACCGTAACCTGGCTTGTGTTACCCTGTACTGTGAGCCGCCCTAGTGAAACTGATTGCGCTGGTGAGTTGGTACGGCCTAGGAGAGTTCCTGTTAGATGGTGTAAACGAGGCTGCTCGTTGGATAGGCTCTCTAGGCGGCCATTCAGGCCAGCGGCAGTGTACACTAGCTGGAGGAGTTGTACATTTCTCTTGTAAATACAGGTGCCTTGTTCGTAATATCATAATTGCCAAACTCCCTGTGTG
>LQNS02278139.1:5964321-5974508 GCA_001587735.2 Parhyale hawaiensis
TCAACCCCACCCCCTCCCTTTTCTAATCTCCCCTACCTCCTTCCTCTCTTCCTGTGTGCTGTTCGCAAATTCCATTGATGCCTCTCCATGTTCCTCTTAGGAAAATGTAAAACAAGAAACTGCTAATGAATATGATTGGGCAATGGCGATAGGAGACTGCATGTATATGCATATATATATAGTTGAGGGTGGGAGAGTATAAAAAAATAAGTTTGACTAGCGAAATGGGTGGGTTGTGCTTCTCTAGTTGATTAACATTCTTTATTACTACTGCTAACCTAACCTAACCACCTTGAAATGATCGTTTACGGCTACACAGCCGCTCAGTATCGAAACTTTTATCCCTCTATGAAATGGAGAAAGACCATGGCTTATTACAGCGCGATCAGCAACGCTCAAAGTAATAGTTCAGATTCGGTATTGTGAATACGGTAGGCTAGCTTATACAGGTCCAGTGGTTTTTGTTAAGCGAAAGCTGTTGCATCGACCATCGACTTCAATTTGGGACAATAGCTCAAGTAACGAAATCATCTGTGGGAAAAAAACTACGAATCAAGATGCAAGAGAGTGCCAATAGAAGCTTCAAATAACTTCAGTGCTGCGAGTTCAATTTCTGCGATGCAAGAAGTGCATTCAGACATATGGTCGTCCGATACTTTGCCGTAGATTCGATGTATAGTTAATACTCGTACAAATCAGACTAAGCCTACGATGTTTTCATTGTTTGAATTTCAACTGTCCCTAATTAAGATAAGTTTTCCATCTTCTGCAACCCGGCCTATTTTCTACCGATCACTTTTCAGTGGAACTTGAGAGGATGAACAGAGCCTCATACCTGGGCTAATTTCCGCCTATCTGTTTTGTTAAAGCGTAACAGAAAATGGATAAACAAACAGATTAATTCACATCGGTTCTTATTATATTGTAGATTAAGTATATGGCCAGTATTGGTAGTTTCAATTTGAGGTAATAAATGATAAACAATTGGCAGGAAAGCCTTTCTGGTGTACTGGGGCACAAGGAGCCGCCGCTCGCGTCCTTATTTGTTTACACCAGCAGAGTGACGTGGCAGCCGCCCATAGGCTGAAATTAAAGCCAGTCATGGCGGTCGCTGATTGACTGAGATTGAGCGAACGGATGTTCCCTTAGAGCTGACGTAACTACCTGTAGTTAAATGAACTTTGCCCTGGCCTTAGGGTCCTAGGGAGGATGTGCCCACCGGCATCTCAAGATTTTGTAGAGTTATGGATATCCTAACCAATGCACTGGCAATAGGTTACTGTCTTCACTATACTGCGATGTGTCGTTTGAAGTCGCGGTCATCACTTCTATGTGTACTCAGTCTGACAGTCTCTTAGCCTTAATACCGTACAATGACTATACATTTCTCAAACGAGATTCATTTATTAGTAGTTTGTATGAATTATAAAGTGCGTAGCTCATCTCTTCTGTCGATGATATTCTATAATAAAATCCACTAATATTTGCAAAAGTATAATGTCGCCGATATCATTTGTACCCAATATGGCTCATTATTGTTAACTGCTGCTTGTATTTTTCCCAGGGACGGTGTTTACGAACTGCTCCTTCAGCCACCGAATTGACATCGGCGAAGATTCGTTCGCAATTTTCATGAACAGAATCTACTCTACGCTTTGCTTACTTATCCTATCTTTCAAATTTATCTTGTGTAACCCCATGCTAACCTAACCTACCTCACCTACCCCCATCACATCTTGTGCTAACCTGCACATACCTTACAGTTATTTCAAAAATTATAACCGAAACTCGCTTATCTAACTTGCGTCCTTGCCTCAGCGACCCCACAGCTGGTCACCGCCTCGCCTCCACAGCAGGTCACCCACCTTCACTCTTAGTGGCGCAGTAACATCAGCACTGCCCTCATTTTGCAGTGCCTCAGTAACCGTTGTACTGCTATTCTCACTGATATTTCGGCAGTTACCCCGCTACGCATCGTTATCATAGCTAAACAGAAGTTACTATACATCATGCCCTTTGCTGCTGTAGACTTGCTTTTTCCAGTTTATTGATTGATGTTCACTCCGTTCTGTGAGCTGGCTGATGGTACTTGGCGTTTAAATGTGATTTCTGTTTTATATATTACAGTAAATTTCCCAGGAACAAATTCAGTCTTGACAATTTAGCTACAAAGCTTTTCAACTTTCCCCGTTGCGTTTTAGCTTGAGTGGAGTTTTGGCGTAAAGTCAGCGATTATGTATGTTGGTTAACTGCACGGATGCTGTAACTAATGAGGAGATTACTCCTGATTGTTTTATAATAATTTCTTTGAGTGTCTAGTTCATACATGCTACGTGATGCTCCGTCTTGTTATTCAATGTTTAATTGGCAGGAGTGCAGCTGCAAGAGCCACCCGTGACCAGAAAGTTTCCTGATCATGCACTTTCAGAAGACACCAAAAATTGCCAAAAAAGTTTGCTTCCACTACCAGAATTAGTTAATCATACACAGGCCGTTGAAATGATTTTAAAGATGGTCACCGATGCATCCAATGTAGTGGTGGGTCAGGAACAGAGTTCATTTACAGAAGATAGTTGTGTCAAATTTGAATGTTTGCGCTACGCTCCTAAATTTACAAGTTTAGGACATCACAATTGCGTCACGCCACTGTTCCAGTGAAGAATCTTTGATATTTCCACAGCGGCGTGACGTAATTTTGACGTCACAAACCTAGAAATTTAGGAGGGCAGCGCATACACCCAAATTTGACACAACTTTCTTCAGTAAATGAACTGTGGTCAGGATGCAAGAAACGGAACAATTCCTATGTGCCCGTTTAGAAGGAAGAAAAATGCTCTCAATATTTGAACAAACGAACTTTCAATATTATTTAAAATTAATATTAAAATATTGAAATTGAACGTAGATGGGCAGGTGGAACTAGACGTTAAGCCAACTCCTCGTGGTGAGTTCTGGATTGTTTTTTATATTCTAAAATATGCATAAGGAATTAACTAAGAGCTGAACAAATTTACTGCCGATAATGTATTATGAAATCGTTCAATATCAAAACCTTCCCGTCAGTGGATATTATATGCTGATCTTTTTCGGATTTTGCATCAATATAATTGAGATAACCTAACACTGTTTTTATGCTATGATGATGCAATGAATATTTTAATTATATATTTAATATGGGGGTAACTTATTGAAAATTGAGTTTTACTCATATTTTGTATATTTTCATTTGCACATCGGCAGTTGAAGATGATGTTTCATGGCTCTGATTTTTTTCTAAGTGTTAATTTACGTTATATTCATACATTTTTGCTATGACTAGTGATATATGTCTAAATAAGACATTTTAAGAAATTGTTAAAAATCGAGGTTTTTGCCCATTTTTCGAATTTTCAAGCCTTTCCCGGCAGTTCAAAAAATTTAAATACAGGCCTAAAATTTTGCAAAGCCTATTTTTATATAAACTGACATATTTTCCGTGCCATGACATGTCCCAAATCGAAAATGTTAAAAAAAACGATATACCCTAGTGCATAACTTCAATGAATTGATTAGCTAGTATTGTCATAATGTCACCTCTTAGTTATAAGTTACTGATTAAGCCTGTTTTATCTGCTAGGCCCTAACGTTCGATTCACTACAGCTGTTCGTAATGATGTATCAATAACTGGAAGTTATCTTCGGTAACAAGTTGTAGACAAGAAACTTCCGACTAGGTATGATTGCGATTTACGAATGAAATGTGTGCAAAGGTGTCACGGTGTAAAACTGTTAGGATAGAGCTAGGCAATTTATTGATGTTCTATACAGCGCCTATTTTGCACCTGAGACGACTCTTACCATCTGACGCCTAACCTAGTAGACCGTCGACTAGATATAGCACCGTTTGAAACGACACCATATGGTCCTCGAGGGCGTGTATTCTGTCATAAGATTACGGATAGGAGTTGTTTCTATAATTCCAATGTAAGTTTTTATTTTTAGGCTAAGCCTTATTGATGTTTTTACATTACTCTTTACAGTTTATTTGCCTGACATACGAAGCATATTTTGTTCATAGGAGTCGCTTGTTAACTGTAAGGACTGTCCTTTCTGATATGTAATAGCCTATAATTGATTGCTTGTTGCTTCTAGTGCCCATTTTCTGTTTGGATTCCTTTATGAGTTCTCTTTCAGTGACTGTGGTTAGACATGATATTTTTAACGTTGGAGGCTTGTCATTTTCTGTTAGAGTGTAAGTTACTGTAGTTCCAATGCTGATTTACAGGCGTCTGGATTGCTGTTTTTAGTCGCCCTTTCCTAGTTATTAGCAAGTTTTCACCCATATTTCTACTGTAGGTGTGGCTATTTAAGTGTCAAGATTTAATGACTTCTTACTTTTCAATTTTAAATACGTGAGTGTTAACAGCTGAAATTTTATCTTTCAAGTGTACTGATAAGTTTTTATAGTGGTTATTTTGTATTTGATCCTGTGTAAGGTTTACGACTGAGTTTTGTAATTATAATAGAGTTCTTAATTACATACACTGCGCGTCTGTGCTGTGACTGCTATCAACTGTTTTGATTGACATTCACAATTTAATGATGCTTTAAACAGTGCCTTGTTGAACAGATGGGATTCATAATTTGTAACTTGGCGATATGTTTCATTTAGCGCTGATTTTGCTGTTGAGTTAGAGCATCGCCGTTAGGAGCGACATTTGCGAGTTAACTATAAACCGTTTACTGACACTAGTTTGCATGTAAAACGGTGTTCAACTTTGAGGTAGGATCATGCAATTGTAAGTTTGTGATGCTTCTACAGTGCCTCTTCTGTATAATGTGAGACATCATTGAACGGTTGCTGTTGACTTTTGTAAATAATTATTAGTTACGAAATAAAACAATAGCTCTGTGAAGCGTAGAAAGTTCACAAGTATTTTCTTTCACAATTTACTTTTCAAGTTACCGTATCTTCAATGGCTATTGTTGTGACCGAGATCCTAGCGTTTCACGATGTTTCCGCAATATATTCTTAAGCTACTTTTAGAGCTTATTTTGTAGATGTGTACGCATTGATTCCTGTGGACTGGCGTTTACAATTTATTAATGCACGTAATTTTTATTGTAACATGTCTGTTGTAACGTTAATATCTGATTTTGCCATTGTGGGTAGGACTTGGATACACAGACTTCTGAAAGGAAGAAAGCTACATGTCTGTTGTATCATAGATATCTCATTTTATATGGACTTAGATGAGATTTGTACATATGACAGAACAAGGCTGCATATGCTTTGTAAAATAGAAACCTGATTTAGTTATTAAGGCTATCATCACGTAGATGCAAAATTTTATATAGGACCGAGAGACGGACTTTCAAATTATAAGCAGTTGGTCTTCCAGTGAGTGCTTGATTTTGCTCAAGAATGATTGATTGTAGCAAATCTGTCGTCCGTAAGGTGGCTTTTTTCGTGTAAGACTTGGATGCGACACAGCTGTCTGAATGTGACAGATGTAGTCTGTACCCTTAATTACATTATTGCATTATGTACTTTAGTATTGCTAGAAGTTTAGGTTTGATTTGTTGAGATATCGATATATAAAACTACGAGTGGATGTTACATTTTAGCCAGCCACCAATTAAATCAACAGTACCTATTGCTGCTGTGCGTAACTTATGTAGTATAGAAACTTAAAACTTGCTAATGGGTTGTGTACCAAAAAAGTGCCTTAGTTGTGTTACACAAGGATATTAGCGGTCATTAAAGAATTATTACTCTGTATTTTTAATGAGATTCTTGTATTGTTAGTGTATTATCACAACATTATCCGCAACGATGTGCACGGGAAACCGGTGTCATTTTTTTTCTTGAAATAATTTACAACTGATTCTGAATTGAATAAAACTACACTGAAAATCCCAGACAATTTCATTTCAACCTTCGGAAGTGGCAAGACGATTAAGGACAAGAGCTGCAAGTAGCTGTCGCTGCAGCTTGAAGGTGAACCTCTTTCGAATGTTTCGCATTTTGTTAAAAAAATATATCTAATATAACCAATACAAATTTGCTCATGTTCTAGTTCCGAACCGTTCTGACGTACAGCAATTGTCAACCGTCACCTATCCGCAGTTATCATCCAGACAGGGTCATCGATATAACTAATGCACGAAGTAGAAATCCTTTAAGTTTCATTGCGATTCACGGTAGTGTTATTTTGCTGTAATTCTCAACTCTTACGTTGTAGAAAAAGAATTTTCCTCAGATAGGCTAGTTGCCGGCCGCAGAGCCGTCAAATAATAGTGCCCCGTCGCGTCCACTGGGTTTCTGTTTCTTTCGGTATTTCTTCTACTTAGTTCCTAATCCTTAAGTTTATTTCATTTTTCTGTTCTTTACCAGTGATATATACCTATAGAATAACGCACGGTGTGCAGTTACAGGCTCATGTGCGATGCATTGTGCGCTGTGAACAAGTTACTGGAAGTTCTATGAGTAGGCTATATACTAAAAAATATTGATTTTTGTAGTCTCCCATCAGGGGGCCCAGGATCAGCAAGAAGCCCTAGGGTCAAGTTAATCAGGTTCGCCTATCTTGAGTGAGCTACGTAACACGAGCGCTTTTAACGCCGCGTTTTAAAAGAGCTTCGAGCGCCGAGAAACCCCCTTTGAAACGGATTTTCTCAACTCCATGTTAAACGCTAGGAGTGTCACACGGGCGCTTCCACCACTCAAACGCGGCGCTCGTTAATCAGCTCCGTACGCACGGGCAACATTTTAGCCATCAACTATGTTGCGGGGATGACGTGAAGCCCAGCTGTTGCGTTCGCGTTGCGTAGGGTAGAGGCAACACAGACCGGTCTCTTAAGGATTTGGCGCCTTCAAATTTGTGTGGAAAATTCGTTACCTGAAAGATTGAGACGAGCCACACCACAAAACCACACTCATGTACTGCAGATTGCGGTTTGATGTCTCCGGACACAAAAATAATTAGCGTAATGAAATTGCGAGCGCTAAAAGTAATATGATCAAAATCTGCAGCGGTCGGCTGGTTCAAAACACCGCTCGGCATATGCATAAATATATTCGTCGGCCTGCCAGTCAGTTTTCTTTAATATCCCAAATGAAGCGCCCAAATTTCCGGGGAACACCTGAAAAACGCCCAGTTAGGGAAAAAGATTCAATTACTTAATGAAATATCTAGACTCCAAATGTGATTTTTATTCTATTCCCTGTTTTCGACGGAGAGGGAAAATCGGTTTGTCAACAACAGAGCATTTCTACCACCGGCAATTATCAGGAAAAACTAGCGAGCAGGTAAGAAAAAAGATCTGCCTGAAAAAGAAACAGATAAAAAATGTAGCTAGATACGATATTTTATTCAAGCAAGCATCATATACGAAACAATAATGGAAAATTTGAAATAAATGTATATACTTTATGAGAGCTCACATTTTTCATCATTCCTCTCCTACATGGCAACCAAGTATTTGATATCCTCTGCCTTTTCGAGTCTTGCACAGTATCGCCACTGTCATTTATGCCTCAACAATTCTTGCTGAGGTTGCCATGGCATGCACAGCTCACTGTACTTAGATAAGGCGTGTTTGATTGGGTACCAAAATAAAGCCTTAGAGGCTTGACTTGTCCGGAACTTTAGACGGAAGCATTTGCCTTTGTCGCTTTGAATTGTGCTGCAAGTGCTAGAAACAGCCTGGGCTGGGAGGCAATCATGCAGATTTGGGTTACCGGTGCTACACCGGTGACCCAGCCAGTCGCAACCCGTGTCGCAATCGAAGCTAAAATGGCGACTGAGACACGGGTTGTGGTTATGTAGGTCACCGAGCACAAACGTTTATTTTGAATAAATAGAGCAATTTATTCAAATGCGCAACAAATAGGCTTCGTACGCCAGAATAAGTAAATCAAATCAGTCACTGAGAACTTTTATTTACAAAAGTTTAATTAAAACGAAATAATGCAGTTGAGCTTGCTTCATTTGTCGCTAGATGGCGTTCTCACAATCACTTTTCGGGTAACAGTAACTTGTTTCAGGTTGTGGTAGCCCCGATTGGGCGTGATTGCGACACACCCCAGGATTACGTTGAGCAGACTCCGTTTTATGGAGTAAAGAGTTTCTGGAAGATCTATGCCTGACACTCTCTGGCGATGGACGAAGCCAGCGCATTTACTTGAAGCACGGATAAGTCAAATCTCTAAGGTTTAATTTTGCCGCCTAATCGAACATGGCCTTAGAACGCCTTTGATTCGGTCGTTTGAGCCAAACACTCTTCTCTTAACTTGTCCGAAACTGCATACAGGTGTCCTGGCTTCGACCAGTATATTCAAGTTTCAGGCATTAGGCTAACTGAAAATTGATCACCTGTGGAACTTCAACGAACTCAATATTACTTCGCCATTCAAAGTGACAAAGCCAGAGCTCCTGTCTGCAGGTCCAGACAAGTTAAGCTAATTAAAGTGCGCTTGGCTCAGATTGACTTTGACGATGCAATCGAAGGCGTCCTTTGTAATATGCCGTTTAGAGAGATTTTTGTCTCTCGTTGTCGTAAGTTTTATTGATTTACCATTTTCATTGTACTGGATTGGGAAAAAAATTCTCTAACCGCAGGTAGAAAAGTGCGGAAGTATAGTAAGGTTTTGATACCTCAGATAAAATCAGACTGCCCTATTTTATTTCATTCAAACCTTTTTTTCAAGGCACGTAAATTGTATAAAAACTCTGGAATTTTCACCTTGTTTTCGATGCAGCGCCAGGTCTTTTGTCGGTCCAATACCCGCTGCAGACGATTGTCTTTTGTTCAGTGTTTTCACTTAAACGTGTCACTAGTGCACTTTCTTGTGTCTTTAAAACTTTAGCGAATGTTGTCTAAAAAAAACTGCGTTCTTTTTCTTGTTTACACAGACACAGCAACGCATTAGAACGAGGAGAAGTGAAAACAGGAGAAAAGACTATCGTCTACACTGGGCCTTAAAGTCTTGTAATATAATTTATAGTCAAATGAGAGAGAAGACACGTTATTGAAAGTGTTTATTTCTACAGATATAATGGGCTAAATACAGATATTTCGGCTCCAATCTACAGATATTACGCCTAGACACTCTGGCAACACTGGGTCGTGGTTCGAATGTGTACACAGCGTCTTGGCTTCAGCTTAATATAGGCCTAGTATTTATTAGTAAACTTCTCTGTAAACACATATAGCAATGTGCTGTGTGGGCCATAAATTAAGTAGGGATGTAAAAAGATTTGTGTTGAAATATCATGGTGATCCGACAAATCGTTTAAGAATTATTAGCAGAAAACTAACAAGGCCGGTGAAAACCATAGTAGTGGAGCCGTGAGTGAAAAAAAAATTTTACGCAATAATAGATATACTGTATTTGCTTAATATAGGCCGGTGCAGAATCTTCTTTTCTGTGTCTTCCTTCTTCTTCATCGCAAGAAATTTGTGATGGTGAAACTTCTCCATTGATTGTACTTTCCTCACTAAAATATAAAGGAAAACGCTACGACGACAATCTCAAATTGACATGAGAGATGCACGTTTTCTACTGAGCAATACACTTCAATTAGTCTTCCGCACACTCCTCCCTTTCTTCCTTCCTTTAGATAACACTATAGTTCGCTACACCCAGCCTTAACCGACTGTTTCTGTACGCTACCATTCATGCTCTCAATAGAAAAAATCTAGAACTTCTTCTCTTGATTCTCTTTTCTCTGGCCAACTGTATTCTACTAACGGCACTTCAACCTTCCAAGAAACCTGTTCTGCTTTAACTGTGTAGCCTACGCTTCTCTTATCTCATTCATAATGTGTAGGCATTGTGCCAGTGACTCTCAGCACAACATAATTACTGTATGTATAACTCTCTGATGCTAGTGTTTAGTATTATTCCTAAGTTAGTTTTAATCATGAAAACCTAAGACACTGTGTCCTAATCTTGTAGGATACAGTACCTTATGAGAACAATAAATGATTTATTATTATTATTATCCTGACAATCTGTCTGGTTCTATTTGCAAATGAAGATATACAGGACTATTTTTTTTATTTAACTATACGGCACACGCAGGAAGCAAAGAATGCAACGGGAGGACTCAATAGGACTGAAATAAAACATAGCTGTGACCGCACGTAGCAAATTTACATCACATCGACGAGTAGAAGTGTTTTAGGTGTGGGGCCTCAGA
>LQNS02278139.1:5999837-6015820 GCA_001587735.2 Parhyale hawaiensis
TATCTTTGCTACGGAACGAACACATTGTATATAAGCTGCTATTTTGTTTAAGTTTGTTGAAGTGTTATACTCAAGATGTTACTTCTGCCTGTCTATATAGAAGACCTAAGGATGACAGCACGACAAAGGATCAATGAAGTAAAGAAGAAAATTAAGAAGCAAATAAAAGAAGAGGAGATTCCGCCCCGGCCTAGAGGCATTAGGCAAACGTATAGGTTATTGCGTGAATTCTTCACGCACGGGCCCACTAGTAGACAATAACAAGCGGCGAACATTAGTTCAGACGGGTTGGGCTAAGCTATTAGTGCAGCCTAAGCTTGTACTAAGGTACCCAAGAGAATGCGATACTTAACCGTTGAATTTTCCTGTGGTTCCGCTAGTTATTATTCGTGATCACGCTTGAAGATTATGAGACCTATTATTTGTTTTTGTCCACCGTTGCATCACTTGGCGGAGGCATGCGCTCACAGAGTGCTCTAGTTTGTTATGTTATCTCATATGCATTCTCGACAAAATAAGTAGTAATGCTGCATTGCCCAGAATGTTGCATAATCTCCAAAGGTTGGTTACCGGACTAATGAAGCGGTAATCCGGTATTGCATCTTCACCCGAAATCGTTACTGCTTTACCGTTACTGTAATCGGCTGAAGATTACCGCTTTACCGATGCCGGAACTTGGACAATTTTTAAAGCGGTATTTGTAAAAGGGAACGTCAAGGTAAACAATTTTAGTTTTTATTTACTGTCCAATTTCATTGTATCTTTTTAGTTATAGGTAAAAATGAATTCTCAGACATTTTTATTCCAAGAAAATTTGGGAAATTTTTTATATTGTTTGAGCTATTGACATTTTTTTGGGGGGCAAATTTTGAAAATATTTCTCCGGCATTTTTCGACCGATTTTCACGGTTCAACTCACAATATTAAGACAAAAGTGATAGCTATAAAAGTACGATGCGCTCCGTTTCTGTTTGAATTTCGTTACGAATAATTAAATAATTGAATGAAAGAAAATTTTTCAGAAAACTAAAGAAATCTATCTATTAAATCTCATCGTACTTCTATAGATAATAGATTTTCGTTTAGTTTGCAAGTCTAATGGTGAAAATCGGCCAAAACAAGACAGAAGAATAGCGATTTGAAGATGGCACACCTTTCAAAAATTAAAATAGGAGGAAACGGCGAAAAGGGGGATCCGTTTCCTTTGAATAACTCGTTTTTTCAATGGGCAGAATGGAAAAAAGTACATGTTTGCAACCCACATTTATTCTGATTGTGCATGTCTGTACTAAGTTTCACGAAAATATTTATAGTATATAAAACAATTCTTCTTTATCTCTGCAAATTCTGAGTATTTTTTAATAGCGGTAAGTATTCCCAATATGACCATCTTCTGCAACTAGGTCTAATAATTGTCTACTGAAATCGTTCAGAAAGGAGCAGGGTTGCCAGAATCTCAAACGTGGTAAGAAATGCATTCAAATAATAATTAAGACAATAAAGGGAAAAGAATCTCACTTTTGCCTTCTCTGTAACCTGGTCATCGATCTCCATGGAAGTGCTGCATGATAACGAAATCTACAACCAGGCCTATTTTCGCTTTCATTAAGATGCGGACATAGAAATACAGATGAATAAATACACGGAGCGTTTTATTACATAAGGATTCTGCTTGAGACTCTGTCTGTACGTCCGTCCATGCGCTGCATGTTACGCTTACGCTTTTCAGCATTAGGGAGGGAGAAAATCTAACTTGAAAGATCTAATTTCCAGCCCTGGAGTGGGGGCTTTAGAATTACACTCTCGTCCTGCACGTGCTGTAAGAGGCGACAAACGCAGGGTGGATTCCAAGCGACTAAATTTACAGTACGTTCCTTGTCATTGGCTACCGGCTGCTGCTTGGCGGGCCCATTAGCCTGGAGAAGGTGGGGTTGTGGGAACTCTCATACGAAAAAATGCACAAGAAAGGCGAATGAGCTCCATGGAGCTAACGGCAACCAGAGAGATCACCTGGCTGTTGCCATTGCCGTGTGTCCGGCATTCCACAGTTAGCTCCTCTATCTACCTCTGTTGGCGCAATAGTCTTTTTCTTATTTTCTCTACTTTTTTCTTTCTTGTGTGTTAATACAGTGCTGCGAGCGGCAGGGCCATGGGAGGTTAGTGGAGGGACTCGCGTGCCCATCTTGACTGTCGTTCCCCGTAACCTTGGTGAACCTAGGGGTTATATAAGCCTTGCTCGGTATGCAGCTCTGTTTTTTTGTTCGTTACGATGCGGCGCATCACCCACGGAGGTATTAGCGCCCGTATGCAGCTCTGCCTAGTGACCGTACTTCTGCCTCTGCTTATAATTTCTTTTTGGAATTTCTTTCTACTATTCTGTATAATTCCATACATTTTCGTACATTTCTGTTTAATCTTCACTTCTCTTTTACGTCTTTGTGGTGATGTGGGAGTAACCCAAGACAGGGTTAGGACCCGGATGTTTGAAACATCGTTACGTATACGTGGCGCACTGCTGTAACCTCAACACCGCTTACGTGAATTTTAGAAATTCTGAGCAAGTGCTTAAAATATGTAGAACGTTCACGAAGCTGGATTCAATCTTAAATATGCTCCAAACTTTAAGGTTGGTGGGAACAGTCGTAAATGCTACTAAGTTAACAGCTGTTCAACTAAAATAGCAATAACTCAATTAATAAAAATAACATTGCATGAATTTTGAGCTTTTAGCTTTATTAGAGTTACATTCATGATAAATGCAATGTGTTCGGTGCACCAGACGACAGCGAGCACTAGTCTAATTCAATGTTTCAATGTATTTACAGTTTACATACCTTCATTCAATGCCTCTTTGCATATCTGAAATAAGATCACAGTCTGGCATAAGCTAACATAAGACTTTCCAAATGATAAGTAGAGGCTGGGCAACTATCTTCATTTTAACAGCTATTTATAGGACTAATTCTGATCAATGCCCTTGCTGTAATAGATGCTAATGCTCAAGATCAAGTGCTGTTACCGAAATGACCTAATAGGCCGGCTGCAGATGACAGTTTTTTTGTACGCTAATGTACTTTCACTTCACAGCGTTCGAATGCGTTGCTGTGTCTGTGCAAACAACAAAAACGAGCCCTGCTTTTTGAGACGACATTGACTAAAAATTCGAAAAGACACAAGACACTGCACAACTGACAATTGCTAAACTGACAGAATAAATTCGCGATTAATTTTAGAGGTCAAATAAATATAGTAGAAAAGGTTAGGCGAGATGTAAGGTACACGGACTGCGTAACGAAAGGCAGGAGCAAGCGACGGACGTCTGCTCAGACGGGTTGGGTTAAGTTAGAAGCACTACCCCAGGTTAAACTAAGGTAAGTAGAAACATTTACCAACTGTGGAATATCCACGGGTCCCGTAGACGACAGATACCCCCGTAGAATCACAACTATCATCGTATGAGTTTAACTACCCCTAGGAGGACAACTACCCCTGGTAAGTTAACAACCCCCAGGAGAAAACTACCAACTCGGAGAGCATCTACCGATTTGCACTAATAAACACGATGAAATTAGATGGGCAACTAATTACATTAAAATCCAAACACAAAATAAAGTTAGTAAACCGTGAATGTTTTCACGGGTCCAGCTAGTCAATATAGAAGACTTAAGCATGAGAACACGAAAAAAGATAAATGAAGAAAATGAAGAAGCAAGTAAGAGAAGATTCCGCACCGGCCTATAGGTATTAGGCAAACATATCGATTATTGCGCGAAATTTTTCACGCATGGGTCCACTAGTAAAATAATAATTTTCGTCAAAGGGTAATCAACGATAACTGTCATCCTTTTGCTTCATAAAAAAAAGTCCGTTTGGATGGAAACACATGAGGTTTATTTCAGCCGTTTGATAACTCTAGTTTTTTTCGCGTGAAGATAATATTCGCTATAGAAGTGGCGGATGACATTAATCGGGCCAGATACGCTGTGAGAGCTCAGAGTGGGTAGTAATGGACATCTTCACTCTAAAATAATTTTGTGAGATAAATGTGCGTCGTGTAAAAAATTTCAATGGCTTTTTTGAGATAAGAATTACGATTTTGGTACTGAAGAAACTGGCCGAGTCTGGTACAGTGATGCATAGCTATCGCATCAAAGCAGAGAAATTATGGACCACTGATTAGCGTCCACGGGTCTGGTGATGGTGCAAGGAAAAAGAAAAATTGGATTTGCCAATAACAAATTGAAACTTATAAGATTGTGAAGGGCTAAATTAACTGTAAATTGTGAGAAACAGCGCCTAGAAAAGGCAAGTAAATGCACAAGAGAAAAATTCAAGACGTGCCGTCGTGCCTTTTTGTCTTTATTAAGCCACAAGTGCGAACTATTTGCTGACACAACAAATGCGAGACTCAAAGGAGACGCAGACTACTAAGAGAGGCTAGATGAGGTTTAAGGCAGACTGACTGCTGCGTAACTGTACACAGGGCTTAGCGGCGAACATTTCGGTGGTTTAGACGAGGTGAGTTAAGTTAGAAGCGCTGCCTCAGGTCAAACTAAGGTAAGTGCAAATCATAGACAGAGGAAATTTCGAAGCCTGCCAGTTAATCTTAATCAGCATAGGCCTGCAATAATTTTTTGTGTAACATTTACAAACACTTTAACCATACTAGTAAACTAGAACAACAATTTATCGTGATTTAACTGAATAATCTAGAATTCGTACTGAGCAATTTATTTAAAAAAACATACTATGTCTATTTACGTAGTGGACTATTTGGGTACAATAAATATTGCTTTCATTTTAGTTGAAAATACAAGATTTTGCTCCGAAATTAAACTTTTTCACCTATTTAAGCATATCTAAGTTTTTAAAACTACATAAACATATAGGTATATATATATATATATATATATATATATAAATTAGGAAATTTTCAAGGTAACTCAGGCTAATTTGGTGGTGTTTAAACTAGTTTCTAGTTTTGTCGTTTTAAAATAGCAGTGACAACTTAGTACTGGGTTACCATTACAGCTTTGCCGATACCGCTGGTAATTTTTTGTTTAAATTACCTCTTTACTGATACCAGAACTTTGAGAAGCCGTTACCGCTTTATCGATACCGCTTCAACGAAAAAAAAAATTACCTCGACCCACCTCTGATAATCTCATTCCCTAGCGAAAGACAACGTCCCTTGAATACGCGCTGCAGTTAATTAGGCTAATCTTATTCCTATAATGTTCCAGTACGACCAATTCCGCAGCCTTGAAGAGAACAACAGCCTTTCGATATTTCGCTCTTCCTTTGACGTCGTCGTCCTATTATCCCCTTTGCAAGCTGCCTAAGGTGAATAACCAATGGAACATAAACCCACGCACTAAAAAAATTTCTACCAGCTGTCTGTAGTTATAACCATAGGCTACAAATGGTCTATTGCGAGAGCTGTAAGCAATAGTTTATGAAAGTTGTCACTAATTTTTTTTTTTTTTGCTGCAAATAATCGAATTATTAACGCAACGGTACATAGTAAATTCGATAACCCTCAGGAAACTTTATTCTAATTTTATTAACGTAACACCAATTTTCCTCCCCTCCTCGATTCTAAATACGAACCAATGAGAATTGAAACTCAATAGAAATTAGGAAAGCGATTTGATCCCGAGCAACGGGTCCTCCTGTAACGGAATAGCTACCGCGGGGAGTTTTGAACACAATAATATTAGACAAATCGAACTGCATACCCGGCGGTGTACGGAAAGGCAAGGAGACACGTTCACGTGTGGAGCAAACTTGAGGTTAGACGCACTACGTGACGGGTGTTATTTATGGGGTAGGTTAGGTTAAAAGAGCTGTATTAGGTCGAATTAATATGAGTTTTAATAGCCTAGCTTTAAATTGCTTCCTTTAATACAGTGGGAACAATAACTAACCGTGGAATTACCATGGGTCCTGCCAGTACAATACAGTTTTAGTGATGTCTAGTATGCACTTTCCTACATATAAAGGCTTGCCTAGTTTTACTCTTTTCTTCTGCGTATGACATGCAATGAAATTTTTCGAAAATACTTTCAATTCTTCAAATTCGGTTTCTTGGTAAATTGATGTGTAACTTTTAGAATACTAATTCCACGTTAGCCCTCTATGGCACGATCTTCATAATCTTGCCGAAAACACTGTTGTTGAATTGTTCAAATTTTGGCATTGAAAATGAATTTTTTGCTGGTTTCCTTTTTTTAATATTGGAATATATGTACGTGCTTCCATCAAGTTATAATATATGATAGACGTTTTCAAGCCTCATTGCTGATGATACGTACAGTATTAAGCTTTCATCATGTATCACATATTTAAGCTTTTATAATGTATCACACATTTCTCTCGATTTTCAGTTAACCATCTCAAATTTCCTGTTGATAATGGTTGAGACACTGTCCATCCATATATTTACCGTTTAAATAAGTTATGTAATTACTTTTTTCCAGTTCATCATACGTTTCTTGACTGTATTTGTTATTCGCTTATGTATATCGCTCTCTTTCATTGAAAACCACCTCACAATTGCTTTTCAATAACTAACCTGTCAGGAACATGAATTGTATACAATTCAACTTTTATGTGTTTTAATGGAACATTGAATGACCATCCTGGACTAGTAAAGTGATGAACGGGATCTAATTCGGATGTCTCTAAACAGATGCTTTGAAAACTGTAAAATGTATCAACCAACAGCAGCATATCAACCTTTCGGTACAGATTATGAGTCTCTACATGTTTTGGATTCATATTTGTTCCAAACTAATTTTGCATGTTCATAGAATCATAGTCTTTATCAGTCCCGGGAGAATATTGTAATTTACTGTAATTTTTCTTTTTTTGCTCGCCTCGCAGAACTGAGAATCGTAATGATTTTTTTAGTTGCTGCTTCTCCAGCAGCAACTATCATTTGACCCATGTTATAAATAGTCAGGAGCGGTTCCAAGTTCTCGTCACTACTCAGTTCGAGAGGCATCGCCCGTTCGGGTTCTCACAATCTCATTCCTCATGCTATATATGATCACGTGTTACATTAGCATTTAAAATAAAGGCACGTACTGGAATTTACACTCGTATTGACGGGTTTACTGCGCAGACAGTGTTTAGCTAGTTTCACTAAACGTAGAATAGTGAGTCAAGCACTAAAAATAACTATATTTTTAGTACTTGCCAGACTAATTCAACGTTTAGTTGAACAAAGTAAACATTCCCATTCAGTAGCAAGCCTGTCGATACGAGCTGTAAATTACAGTACGTGCCGATATTTATTAATGGCAATATAACTCGTGGCCATAGCCGCGCATCGTTGAAATGAACTGTGCAATTGCTGAACATAGTCGAAATGTGTCTGAGGAATCGCTATAATGAGTCGTGCGCACAGCGATTTACCGTGCAGGCCGATTGTCGAAATTAGTTGTAAAATTCGGCCCAAAAAAGGGACATAGCGACTCGTACACGACAATTCTTCGACGATTCCTCGACACATGCTGTAGCAATTATCAGCAGTCCTACGACTGTCGCTCCACGATTCATTTTACCTGGGTAGCGCTAGTTCGGCACGTTTTCCGACCACATTCCTGCCCACGTGTTTACTCTGAATCGCCGTTGATGATTATTTGGGCGAACGACATGAGCATTATTAAGCTTGATCCCAATGATATAATTATGAATGTTAAAAACGCTATCGAGAGTAAAATGCGCTTTATCTTTAAACAGAATCAGCTTGGAGAAATCGGAATTCTTTGCCCGCTGTTGCATGACCCAATCTGAAAATTGTATACGAGGTCCAAATTCATGCTATAAACTCTGACGACGTACTGTCCGCCATACAGTAGGGTGATTACGTTAAATGCTGAGCTTGAAACAACAGATATTTTTCCTAACCGTAAAATACTTGCAGTTTTTTATGTAAAGGTAATGAAACCTGCTTTGGTGGGTCGGCAAACGGGCCGAATTACCAAAAATAGTGTCAACATTTTTGTGCACGCAGTATCCTACTTAATGTTTAAAAGTTTTCAAGTCATTTTAACTCGAAAACGAAGGAGTTTGGGGCATTTTATCGTCGTGAATATCAATTCATTTTCAGCTGTTCTACCTATAGCTCAAATTTGTCTGTACATTAAAAAAACCCTGTATACGTTTTTTTTAAGCAGTCAGGTGGGTTGTCTCAGATGTGGTAAATGGAAAAAGGCTTAAGCTATTCTTATATTCTGAAGTTTAGTCTCCGTTTCCAGAACAAAGGCGATATCACAGAGGAAGAATGAAGGGATACATAGTGTGACAATAGACACGTGGAACCCATGCACGAAGGTGTTTCCATACAGGATCAACGTGCATGGGAACAGCAAGTCGGGAAAGAAGAGGAAGAACAGATGGAAGAAAGATCAGTAGGAGTAAAAGATGGGAAGGAAACAAAGTGGGCACGAAAGACAGATGTCAAGAAGGCCTAGCTAATGGCTGAGGTAACCTACAGGGTCCCCTTGGTGCGCTGTTCCCCATAACATAGGATGGGCGAACCTAAACTAACCTAACCTAATGGCATATGGCCCATCCTATGCCCCTTGAGGCGAAGTCTTAAGTTATCTGACCGTAAAAACTGACAGCGTTAAATTTGCCTCCACCGCGGGTGATGGTCTTACGCCACATAACGTGCTAATTGGTATATTCGACTGATTCTCATAAGCGATTGTCACGCAGAGAGTTCCATCTGACAGCGCTAGAAAGCAAATTTGGCTTGAATGGTAAGATGCTATCTTTTCGTTAATCGAACTTGTTGCCAATGTAATACAGTAATCTGCACTTTCTGGATTGGTATGTGCGAGCAATTGAAGAAACAAGTAAAGAGAGCAATCCATCTTTAAATTTAATACAATGACACAAAGCAGGACGCAGAAAATCTTAATATCTTCATCATATTGTTTTACGGACAAAACTTTTTTTATCTGTACTTATATCTAAACCCATACGAACAGTAATAAAAAAGTGAACAATTTTAATATCGTACCTGGATGTACCTATCGCTGCAAAGAGTCGCGTGAATAATATCTAGCGAGTTTCAGAGCAGCAGCTGTATAACCGTGCATCTCATTCATGTCTTTATGGAGAAAATTTGAAAGTAAAGTTTTAGAAATGGAAACTCTTATCTGAATTCTAAGGTATATGTATGTAACCTAAAATTATGGCTGTACTCTAATTGTTAGAATTTGTATACTTCCTCTGAATCGTGATGCCACTCCTTTAGCGAAACTTTCTTTTAGACAAAGGCTCATATTTTGTATCTATCGCAAACTTTGAACGGTAATTTCCGTTACTTTCGCTAAAATCCAACCGGGCGTTACCGTTACTCGTTACGTTTCTAAAATTGCTAAGGCGATACCGTTACTCGTTACAAAAAGTAACGCCCGTTACTCGTTACAAAAAGTAACGCCCGTTACTTGAGCCGTTACATGACTAGTTACATGTATCGAAAGCTAAAACTGCTAAAGTTCCAAGACATTTATAACTATTTTTTACTAAAATTCTTGAGAAATGCGTTTGCCTCTGAGCGAGACGTATTTGAAAATCATATAGTACCTTCGATTCCCGATGATCATTACTAACACTAGAAATAGTAGACTAAACTAGCCCACAGTTAGACTAGAAGTTGAAAAGCGTTTCACTATTTTTACAGCTGTGCATGCGTACAATAATTTACCTGAATCGCTCGTCCTGCCAATGTCTGACGAAGTTTTTAAGCGCAAATTTAAGGAAGATTGTTTCAGCAAATATGTCTAGTTAATGCTGTGTGCCCAATAAGTTACTATTACTTTTAAAGGGCTTGTTCTCTATGCCAGATGTGTATATATAGTGTAAATACTTGTTCTAACTTGTTAGCATTTTGTGTGAGAGAACAATAAAGGTGTAAAGGTGTAACTCAAAAAGTTATGGACCGATTTCGACGAAATGTACAGGGATTGTTACGTATGTTAAAAGAAACAGATGATTAACATTTGGTGAAGATCCGTCCTTCCGTTTTTTGCCTGCTTTATTTTTCTCAGTGCCATAACTCAAAAAAATTATGGATAGATTTTTAGGAAATTTACATGAGCTGTAAGTTATATCACGAAGAGTAAATAACCAATTTTTTAACACCCGCGAACAAAGTGAGAGATGTAATGTTTTCGTTGAGGATTTAAGTATACAGTATATTTATACACATATATGCAAATATATATATATATATAATACAGTATATGTTTGTATGTCTGTCCACTCAAAAAGTGGTCGAAGGAGTTGAGCGATCTTCATAATTTTTTGTATGGAGTTTGGTGGGTTAACCTAGATGTGACCCATGTCAAAAAAAAAAAACTGGGCTTAGCTGGTCATAAAAAATGACGGCGATGAATTTTTTCTTCACCAAACTCCCAGAAACAGCTGGAAGGACTTCAGGTATGTTCATGATTTTTTGCAGGGAGTCTTGTGAGCTGCCCTCAATGTGACCCATGTCAAAAAACTAGGATTTGCTGGCCATAGAAAATGTCGGCGATGAAACTTCTTCTCCACCGAAAAACAGGTAGAAGGAGTTAAACTATCTTCATGATTTTTTGCAGAGAGTCTGGTGGGCTGTCCTCGGTGTGACCCATGCCAGAAAATATAGGATTAGTTGACCATAAAATATTATGGCGATGAAATTTTCTCCCACCGCGGGTGATGGTCTATCGCCACTGAGGCGTTCTAGTTGTGACGATCTGTTTGTTTATTCGTGTGTTAGTCGCTGAGTTTGGTTTCATGTTTGTTAATGCAATAACTCAAAAGCTTCGAATGGATCATCATGAAACTTACAGGAGTTGTTAGTATTGCTAAAAGATATAGTGACTCAATTTTGGCGAAGATCGGTTGGCTCGCTTGTATTTTATGTTCGTCATAATGTTTGATAGCAGCATACCTCAAAAAGTTATGAACTGAACTTCAAAAGAAAAAATCGCAAAAACTGTTCATACTATTAAAAGGCACAAATGATTGGATTTTGGAGTTGATACAAAGAAGATCATTGTTTCAGAACCAATTTGAATTTTTCGTTACCGTTGTCTTACTTGACGGGGGTTAGCGCTCTCGGAGTGCTCTAGTTTATAATCGACCGCTTTATGGACGTTGAATAGCCTGCGCTGTAGTTAGCAGCTACTGCAAGGTCTAGAGGACATATGATGCCCTGTGTTGCCATGGTCCTTAGAGCGACCATTTTGTATATGAATCGTTATATTCAGAAATATCTCCACAACAGAAGTAAATGTTTCCCGTCATTTCCTGACGGCCCACTGTCCCCGCTGCGCCTCACTCTACCAAACAGCAAGATCATTTCCCAACTTTTGCTCAACAGCTAACGTAACATTTCGATTATTTTACGACAAACGAATGTTTTGCTCAACATCACTAACATTCACAGTCGACTTGACTCCATGAACGAAGTGGTAAAAATCAAACTATCCATAATTTAATCCCTAATTAAAGCGTTAATGTCACCACCGGCTACTTCTCCTGCTCTTTACGCTACCTGCTAGTGCTAGGGTTGTGTCGGAATTACTCCAAAACCGGGCCAAGGATCCTAAAAAAAAGGATTACCGGTAGTGAGGGTACCTCAGCCTCGCCTAAAAATTACGCGTACCCAATGACCCCACGCTTTAGGCCGTATATCTCGGAACCCCGAAATTTTTTCGGGTCAGACGCATTAGCACCCTGCATAACTTCGGGTAGGTTAGGTGAGGGCAGGTCTGGTTTTTCTAACCACCCAGTTTTTCAATTTCGGGTGTGTCAATTTTTTGTTACTGGTGAGTCTGGTTTAGGTGACAACGGCACCAAGGGAGGCCCGGGTTCGCTAAGAATTTACACTGCATGGAGCACTTCTGCACCGAGAGGCCAGGCGAAGCACAGCAAGTGATTCCAAATTAACTCTCTACACCAGCTGCTTCTCCTGCTCTTCACACTACCAGTTCATCAAATTCTAGAATTAAGGCTAAAGAAAAACCTCGCTATGTGTATCCACTGTAGAGATAACAAATGATGTTTATTTTATGTATTATACCGTATCCCGAAAAGGGGTTGTGAGAGCGCCACCTAGCGATGCCTGGAGTATATAAGCTCAGCGACCATGAAATTCCGTTTTATTGGAAACTTTGTCAATATAAGTTCCAAGTAACTGATTTGATTTACTTATTCTGGTGTACGGAATTTACTTGTTGGGTTGTTGCATATATGAATCAATTTAGCGCTCCCTTTATTGAAAATAGACTTGCATCAACGTAACCCGAGTCGCAGTCGCTTTCATTGCGACCTGAGTTGCAACTGGCTGAGTCACCGGTGTAGCACCGGTAACCCAGAAATGCTGGTTGTGACAAATCTTTGAAATTCTAGAATTAAGGCACGAGAGCCCGCTCTGGGTGCTCGATGGGCTTGTAATTTATATTACAAGCCTCTCTCGAGCAAAGACGTCTCAGGGGTCAACTAATAGAAACCTTCAAGTATATGAATGGCTTCAACGACGTACCTACTACGGGGCTCTTTGAAAGAGACCCCAATGATCGCTTGTGAAACAACAAGACATCAAATAGTTTCAATTACTCTGAGAGTAACGAAAAAAGGACCCTTCTACTTCAACCCCGAAAAAAAATGAAAAATGAAGTCACAAACCTTTCAAGGTTTCGAGAAGTTTTTGCTCAAAAATCCTAAGATATAGACACGGTATACCTTGAAGTATATGTAAACAGGTATTTTCGACTTGCTGTTAACATGCTAGCATTGAAAAATGAGAGCCTAAATTTAGTTATGACAGCTTGCCAATATGATGCGGGCGGTAAATTATCTTAAAGAATGCAGAAACACGCATGGTTGATGAGTCAAAATCTCCCACACGTAACATCAGGCAACATTTTCCAGAGAAGCATGAAAATAGAGCAGTTTTAGGAATTTTTACAAGTTGCGAATTACATTAGATTAGATTAGATAGGCGGCAGTAAACAAACCAAGAGGCCCATTCCCAAAGAGACACCGGGACTAACACCCCGGCTTCTAACTCGATAACGGTAATACAATCATCCTATATCTCCTAACCCCTTTGCTCTCCTCTTTTTTGCCTAGACGAAAGAGAAAAAAGAGAAAAAGAAAATAAAAAATAGAAACAGAGGGGGAGAAGGATCTCCGCCATGAATGCCCCCAAGCATGATCGATTTACAGCACCTCCGCATGCTAAAAGATTGTCTCTCAGAGTTTTATCATTATTTTTATAAAAAAAAATTTGAGAGCACCCCGCATTTATTTGAAATTAGCTCGTACTTTCCAGAAAATATCTAAAAATTACAAAAAGTCTTTTACTGTGAACAGCACAAGAAACTATAATGAACTTACCTAGTCATTTCCATCAATAAATTCAGCAGATACTGTTTGATTTATAATATCTGTTCTTCTTAAAGGTTACCGATAATTATGCTTCGATGGCAGCCAGCGTCGTATCTTCGTCGTTAAGCTGATTTATCAAAGGGCACATTTCGTTCTTCCAATACAAAGTAGAAATCCATTTTTTATGCCACTTAATTCGTCTTGCAACATATAAAAAGCCTTAGCATCGATTGAGAACAAAGCTTACAGAGCAGAAGGAAATGAGCATCCTCGCAAGGCCTAATTTCGTCTTTCACTGCGTTCTTCATACATTAATCTGTTTAAGTTGTAGTACTCGTTGGGCGCCACAACCAGAAACGCAAGCAAGTTGGTCAACATGAAATGTGTGATGCTTACAAGTATAAACTTTCATTCTGCTGCAACCAACATCACCTTCTTCGCATTCCATTTTCTTCAATATGCTGTTTGTTTTATTCCCTTCTCTTATTTAGCCTAAATAATGGAATCTCGTTAATTCGTGTTCCTTCTATACTATACTCTTATAAAAATTGTAAAATACTCTAAAGTATCAGCTTACTTTGCAACGCAACGTGATTTCAACCTCAAGCGTAGAATCTGATCGAGTTGAAGTACGGGATGTCGAGCAATCACTTGTATTTTCTTCATGAAGTTCATCTGCAGTTATTCAATTCTCGCAGCCGGCATTGTACTCGTACCTTCGTCGTCAAGCCGATGTAGATATATGAAGCTATGGTGCCTCCTATAAAATGCAGAAGCCTGTCATCGCGTTATCCCCTAACCTTGCGTTACTAAAGTCATTTAGCATCGGGTGAGCAGCACTGCTGGGAGCACGAGTAAGTTAGTTAACTCCCTGATCAGCGAGTGGCTTTCATGAGTACCGTCACTACTCTGATCAAGAAACCCAGTTTCATCAGATATAGTGCTGGTTGAGCGCTACAACTGGGAACGCGAGTAGATATTAGTTAACTCTCTATCCAGCTGTGTAGCACACACCAACAATTCCTCTTCATTCTGCTGACGGTACCATTCCTTTCCTAGCTGGCATTTTCTTCATGAAGTTAATCAGTAATAATTCAATGCTCGCAGCCAATATTGAATATTCGTCGTCAAATCGATGTAGTGATCCTCATATAGAATGCAGAAGCCCGGCATCACGCCATCTTCCAAGCTTGAATTACTAAATATTTTGAACACAGATTGATCGCCACGAGTGGGAGCACAAGTAATTTAGTAAACTCCCTGGTCGAAGCTTGCCGGTCTGCCTCAAACGTTGATTCTGGTCGAAATGACGACCAATCACCTATATTTTCTTTTTAAACTTGACTGGTAATCATTCAATGCTTATGCAGCCAACGTTTTAGCTTCGGCAGCAAGCTAATGTAAAGATAAAAAACTCTTAAGATAAATTGCAGAAGCCTAGTATCATGTTATCTCCTGATCTTGACCTATTAAAAATGCTCAGCATCGGGAGAGCACCGCTGTTGGTAGTTGGGAGCACCAGTAAGTTAGTGAACTCTCTGGTCAGAGTGACATTCACGAGCCCCTTCACTACTCTTTTCAAAGGGTCACTTGCACCAGTTGCAGTGCTGGTCCAGCGCCATACAACATGTAGATTCGTGAACTCCCTACGCTGTTGTGTGGCGCTCACTAATAATTCCTTTCAGTCCGATATTGGCAGCATTCATTTCCTAGGTATTATTTTCTTCATGATGATGTATTCTTCAGTTAATTACTTCTCTGCAAACTATATTCTTAATGAAAATACTTCCTCTTTTCCTGCCCTGTTTATCAGTGCCGATGACTTTGACTCTCACATCAGTAAATCGCCGTGCGCGGGAGAAGGCGACGTAAAGTTGTCCATGGCTGAATACAGGCTCGGGCAGAAACAATCCAACTTTGTCGAAAGTTTGTCCTTGCGATTTGTTTATAGTCATAGCATATGAGAGACGCACTGGGAATAGATTTCTCTCTCACGTAAAGGGCAAATTTGGGTCACTTGGAGCCAGTTTCAGTCTCGGGATGAGGACACGTCTTCCCGTTAATGCGCCGCTTATAATTGCAGCTTCAGTAGAATGTTGATGCATAGCTGCAACTTCTAATCTTGTCCCGTTGCCAAGGCCGTTTTGAATGGAAATATTTCGGAGTAGCATCACTATGCAGCCATTTTTGAGGGGTAATCGAAGAGGAGGCATGCCTCATTCTCATGCGAGCAGCTTCTAATTTGCGTTGGCGATCCATGTTGGTCTCTTTACAGTACACTTCGATAAGATTAGCGAAATTCCGTAATGAATATATCAGGCCAAAAATTGACATTTATAGTTCAGTTTGGATTGTATCCAAGATACATACGTGTATAAAGGTGCGTAATTCTTTAAATATTTAAATGTTATTAAATGACTAGTGGACCCGTGCGTGAAGAATTCACGCAATAACCTATACGTTTACCTAATGCCTCTAGGCCGGTGCGGAATCTCCTCTTCTCTTATTTGCTTCTTTTCTTCATTGATCCTTTATCGTGCTGGCATCCTTAGGTCTTCTATATAGACAGGCAGAAGTAACATCTT
>LQNS02278139.1:6066818-6078672 GCA_001587735.2 Parhyale hawaiensis
GGAACGAGGGGCGTAGAATTAAGCTAAGATTTCTTTTAGCTGTAAAACCGTAGACTCACGCTCTTCTCTAATTGCTTTAGCTGCAAGTACTTTCGACGGGATAAAAATTCCCGATTTTTAATTTGTCAATGCACTGGATATAAATATCCCCTAGTATCTAGGTTACAACACTCCATAAATGTTCATTTGTTTATTTGTGAACGATAATTGTTTGTAAGCAGGTGCTTGTCCAAATGGCTGCTGATCAGGTGCAGGACATGCAATTAGGTCTCTTATATCTTATGTGACTTCCAGAACAGAGCTCATCAGGACGCCGCTGCAGAAGACGCCATGAGAAAGCTCATTTTTGGTCCCACTAATGTCGTCGCCCCTTAATGAGCTCCTTGGTCTCCCCCTATACCTACTCTGTGGGCAAAAGGAAGAAAGCAAGCTGAAAGAAGCAATGTCTACTGCCCGTGAAAAAACATCGCCTCGTCCGCCCTTCGTTGATTAACTTCTGAATTTGTACGTGGTAAACTGAGAACAACAATATTGTTCGATGTATGGAGAAAATTATATAACAAGACTGCATAGCTGCGCTAAGAGAAGCTTTTACAATTCTATTTTTCGATTCCAAGAAGTGTTTCAGGCAAGAAGTACATTGAGGAAAAGGAATAAGGAGCCACTTTTCGCCCTCTTCTGCAACCTAATCACCGATCTGCATGAAACCGCGCCCTATTTACAAAATCTGCAACCTGGGCGAAAAATAAGCCAGGCTACCTGGAGAGCCACTTATAGGCCAGGTTACCTGGAGAGCCACTTATAGGCCAGGTTACCTGGGCTATTTTTCGCCTATTTTTTAAGAGCGTGACCCGAAACATACAAATGCATAAAATATATAAAGAAATAAACGCACGACGGTGTTCATTATATGCTGTCGATTAATTACATCATCGTCAACAACCAATTTGAGTAAACTTAAGGAAATATTGACATTTGTAAGTGTGAATATGGTTGCTGTTACTGTCAGCATTAGTTAATGATAAAAATTCATTGTCGAAGAGATTTACCGATTTATTCTCAAAAAGTGCACTAGTTCTACTAAATTAAAAAGGAAAATATTCAAAAATTGAATCAAATATCATTGAATCATGAAAAACTCACAAAAACACCTAGAGAATGATAATCTTTGACACCGTCGTAGCGCTACGTTGTATTTAATGATATATCTAAAGCCTATGACTGGGTAGCTATGTAATAAATACATGACAGTGGTGAAACAATGGGAACGTTATGAGATCAAGAATGAAAGACCAGTGCGGCATGCGACTGTGAGGCTTAGGGCCTGTCACCTTTCGATGTGGCTGCAGAGCCACTGATTGATAGCCCGCGTTACCAGTCTAACTATAACGTGAGAAACACTATATTTTTCACGAGGAAGTATCCAGGAAGCCGACCGGAGGATGGAGAAGTCAGGCATCTTCAGTGTCCGATGCAGCCTCTGGTGGGGACTATAAGTGGCCGAGGCGATAGCAGCAGCTGTGTTCGGAACAAGCGCGCGTCCGAACCGCGACCTTCCTGGTGCAGTGTCACATTTGCTATTGTCCTCATCATTTTTCCCCGTTGAATAGATAAATCCCGTATGATGTTTATTTATTACCCTGTCTTTGCGCTTGGCAACTATTCACCACCAGTGGACAATAGTGTTTAGGATGAACAGCGAAGTAAATTTAAACGTGTAAGGGCTCTCCCGCTACAACGGTTAAACATACTTCTCACACTTGTATACGTTGATATACATAGCAAATTCACAAAAATAAAAAGGCTTCAGAGGTAATATCGTAAATAAATTGTTTACGGCATCCGTTGAATTTTGTAGCAAAGAAGAATAATTTCGCAATAGTGGGTGAAATAAAGTCTGATGTACAGTCTTGTGCAAATTAATTGGAACGCGGGAAAAATCCGATACTTCTTTAGCAAAATCCATTTTACTGTTGAAAAACAAGTTGTCAATGAAAAAAAATGTGAGATACTAGTAGTCAATGAGTAGTCAATGTGTCCGCCCTTTGCTTATATGGCCATTTTACACGATCGTGCATTGAATCAACCAGGTTAGAGTACGTTTTATTGAACTCGTCCTGTAAACGACCTGTAAACCTCTGCGTAAACGAACTTTTAACACCTGTCATTAAGAGAAAAAGACTTCAATGGGCAAAGCCACATAAGAATTAGACTTCAGATATGTGGAAACAAGTTATGTTCTCAGATAAGTCACATGTTTGTGAGAAGGTCCGGGGTGAACATGTCCGAGCTGGACGTATTGAACAAGCACCAAAACAGCCTCGCGAAAAGATGGTTTTGCGTACGTTTAGGGCTTCTGGTCCTAGGCGTGCGATTCCTGTTACAGAAACGATGAATAGTGAAAAATATAAGAACATATTAGAGACTCGCTTGCTTCGTACTCTTCAAAGTCGTTGTCCAAAGGGTGATAGAATATTTCAGCAGGATTTGGCAATGTGTCAAACATAAAAGTAAATGCAAAATTTTTTTGAAGAAGCTTCGATTAATGTTCTTCACTGGTTGGGTAATTCCCCGGACTTAAATCCCGTAGAGAATATATGGGCAATAATGAAAACTAGGCTCAGAAAAGGTGATTGTTCGACAATGGAGACGCTAATTTCAGAAGCAATTCAGATCTGGTAACATGATGATGAGTTCAATAAAATGTACCCTAACCTGGATGATTCAATGACATATGGTTATATAAGCAAAGGAAGAACAAATTGACTACGAGTGTGTAATATTTTTTTCCATTGACAACTTGTTTTTGAACAGTTAAATAGATTTTTCTGAAATATTGTCTTATTTTTCCCTTGTTCCAATTAATTTGCACGAGACTGTAGTAGACCACAGGCTTATCAAATTCACGGTATCTTCGATTTGTTATGAATTGCCAAACAAATAGCTAATGGAGTTGTTAATGAAAATTATCTGGTATATGGGTAAAGCGAGAAAATCAGAACAGACAACCGAGCTGGAGGGCGAGTTGCAGTAGCTGGCAAGCCCTGACAGCAATGAAGAGTTGAAGCACTGGTAGCTGTGGAGTGATCTAGCATTGGCAGCCATGAAGTGAACTAGTATTGGCAGCTATAAAGTGATATACAGTAGTATTGGCAGCCGTAAAGTGATCTAGCACTAGAAACCGCGAAATGATGTAGCATTGGCAGCCTTAAGTGATATAGCAGTGAGAGCCGAGAAGTGATGAAATATTAGCAGCCGAAAAGTGAACTGATGTAGCAATGGCAGTCGTGAAATGATATAGCATCGGCAGCCATGAAGTGATGTAATGTAGGCGACCATCGAGTGATTTAACTTAGGCAGCCATGAAGCGATGTGACATAGTAATCCACAAAATCATGGTTAATGTAAGCAACCATCAAGTGATATAAAATACTGGCCCATTAAATCTTGTAACGTGATGTAATGCTGCAACGTAGGCAGCCATTATGTAATGCGGTGTAAGCAACCACCATGAAGTCATTTAACTTTTGCAGCCATGAAATGATTCAACTGAGGTAACCCTGAAGTGAATTTACACAGCCATCCATGCAGTGATGTTACGTTGAAAACCACAAAAGGGCGTAGTATACCTAAGCAGTAATGTGAAATGACATTGATAGCCACGATGCGCTGATTTAAATGGTTCCAGTAATGAAGGGTTGCATCAGCACTAAAATGTCATTTTATTATCATTTAACTGTTGTCCCGGTATCTTAATCCCACGGTTAATTACGCATTTTTAGTTCATAGCTACCAATGTGGTTTGACTCTGTAGTATTGCTGGGGCTTTGGGGTTTCTTAACGTCACTTTTCTTACTGCTATTGTACTGAGCTGTAGCAAAAGCTCCACATACCTACATCAATTTATGAAGTTATTTCTTCAAATCTGTCGAAGAAGGAAAAACTCAATTATACGTGATTATTACATTTCATTACATTATAACATTACATGTAAGGTTTATATGCCAAATTTTTCTATGAATTCTGATATTCTCAGAAATTATGATGATTTGTCAATTATTCTTGATCTCCAAAGGTATGATATTTATCGCCCACTGAAGATATTAAATTGGGAATTTAGATTCCCTGCTCTGTAACACATTTCTTATATAGTACGAAGAAGAAATAAATCTTTGTTTGATATCTCTTCGAAAGCCCCAATTTCAATGAGCAACCATGTTAGTGTATAATTCATGGTCAAACCCACAATCAGACCAGCTGATCATAGTATGACACAATCAGACCAGCTGATCATAGTATGACACAATCAGACCAGCTGATCATAGTATGACACAATCAGACCAGCTGATCATAGTATGACACAATCAGACCAGCTGATCATAGTATGACATAATCACACCAGCTGATCATAGTATGACACAATCACACAAGCTGATCATAGTATGACACAATCAGACCAGCTGATCATAGTATGATACAATCAGACCAGCTGATCATAGTATGACACAATCAAACCAGCTGATCATAGTATGATACAATCAGACCAGCTGATCATAGTATGAAATTTAATCATTATATCTTTCAATTTTAATAACAATTCCTGTGAATTTCATACAGATCCGTTCATAAGTTCTTGAATTATCTTGTTAACAAGCATAAATTCAAACACACAGAGAATAAACGAACGAACAGATCATCACGAAAATTTGGTTATTTACTTATCGCGATGTAACTAATTCATGTAAATTTCATAAAAATCCCCCGTCCTTAGAATTTTTGGATCATGGTGTTAAGATAAAATAGGCAGACGAACAAACATATATGAACGGGACTTCACCACAAGTTAATAATTTGTTCCTCTTAACATACCTAACAATTGCCGCAAAGTTCGTAAAAATCCGTCTGTAACGTTATGAGTTATCTTGGTGACAGACAAACCAAACCAACCCGGCGAAAAAATAACCTCTTTGGCGGAGGTAATAATTCAGTGGTCTCCACTAGGTGTTTTGAATCAAGGCCACCGCAAGCAGGATATCTTTTCTTGCACAAAAACGGCCGCAGAGCCGCTAGCAGCAGAAGTATCATATAAAGCCGGGCCTCTTTTTGCTGAAAAGACCGGCCCCAGTTCCGAAACTCAGCTACCCGCAGGCGCACAGCAGACAGAAAACCTTGACCACACAAGTAGTGAGTAATGCACCGAATCGGACATTTGTGATCGACTGCAGCCCTACCCTACCCTCGCGCGTGCGTTTCCGGTTTGGAACAGCCAATGCACTTCCGGTGTAGCAGGGGTCAGAGGGGCGCGAACTGGAAGTGGGCGGGGCCTGGGAAACCGGAAGTAGGCGACAGCCAGGAACGGCTGCAGTCGACCACAAAATGTTCGATTCGGTGCATTACTCACTACTCACACAAGCTCCACGAGCTGTCATTTATACCGATTCGCTTCAGAGGAGCTTACACGGTGGTAGATCTAGTCCTTACTAGGGTTGAAGCTGAAGGTCTTTTCCATGTACGGTCCCAGCTGTGTCTTGGCCATGAGCGTGATGTTCATGAAATCGTTTGTGGTTTCGCAGGACAGAGTACTTTGCGTAGTTTCGTGGGGAAGTTCGATCACAGCACCCGGCGGGTCACCTCGCCAGGAGTTCTTCAGGTGGATCTCCCAGCCAACGACGGCGTTGCATTCATCATCTGCAGGCATTTGGTTTAGGTTTTATTGTGTTATTGCCATCTTCTGCAGGCATTTATTTAGGGCGTCATTGTTTGGGCCCACTATAATATAACCGAAAACCAGTTTTCGCTTTGGCCAGTTTGAGCAGCGATTAAATGAACACAAATTGCTAAACTCGGTCACGTGAGCATCTGATTGTAAACAAAAAGCGCCATATCGACTTTTCCGCGGTTGTTAATCCACAAGTAAAGCAAAATATGCAATGTTTTTCAACAACTTAATTTCCATAAACAAGTCTATTGCTTCTGGGAAAAAAGATAAGTATTCACTACCACTAAAGAAATCGTTAAAAAATTTTCTCCTGCTCCACAGAAGTCGTTCCATTACTACGCTGCTACGTAATTATCACTTAGCTGGTGGACCCGTGCAAATAATTCTAATTCACGCAATAATCGGCATGTTTGCTTAATAAAGGCACCTGCAGAATCTTCGCTTCTTTTACTTGCTTCTCCATTTTCTGCATTGATCCCTTGACGTAGGCTACTCTTACTCTCATCCTTTGGTACCTTTCTTCTCCATTCTCCTTCTTTCACGTGCTTCTTCCTATTTGACTGGCAGAAGACAAATCTTGAGGAAAACACTGCAATAAACTTGAATGCAACTCCAGTCAGCTTATGTATATGAAATGTGAGAAAACCGTAGCCATGATACTGCTTCTCGAACTCAAATATCTGCTTCATTTAAGTGCTGAAATTGTGGCTGATGAAAAGAAAACTGCTCCGTCGGTGAAAGACAGCAAGCTAGAAGAAATATCGGGCTTTGCAAAAGTCCTGACCTGTTTTGATAATTTCCCATCCGAAGTTCGTACATGTTTGTTTATAATGAAATAAAACAATATTTGTAATGTATTAGTTTACTAGGGATCTAAACTATTATTCTGATCCAAGGAAGAACTTTTGTGGCTATGATATCCAAGTTATCAGCCCCTGTAAACCTGTAACCGCCCTTGAACCACACTGGGGGCATCTTCTCCCATTGGAGGCCACAACGCCAAGCATCATCACTGAGGCCTAATGCTTTGTTGTGGAGACATAACGAACATCAGGGATGTCTCGGCCAAAGCTCACAACTCGATCGTTCTGTTTGTTGAAGACAGGATCCACGGTGAAAGTCTTCTCATCTGAGAAAACGATTACTCAATTTCCATGACTTTTTAAGTCGTTGAGAAGGCGGGAACTTCGCTCTTGGCGCTTTTTAACCATGTCAACAATTAGCAGCGGTCTTTTCTGACGCTTTAAGCTCTTTCCCTCTTCACTTTTTACAGCTCTTGACACGGTTGACACAGAAATCTTCTTCTTCGCAAATTCAGTCATTTTGAGTTTGGGATCATTTTCAAAGGCTCTTCGAACATTCTTCCGTTGAATAACTCGTGGTCTGCCTGAACGTGGTCGATCTTTGAGGCATTCATTATTCTTAAGGCGGTTTTCGACGCGTTTCACCGTTGATAAACTGACATTTTGCAACCTAACAATGTCCGCCTTCTGGTGACCGGCGCGAAGGAGAGCTGCTATCTTTATCCTTTTTGTTTCCATTAAAAACAATGTATAAAAATTAGCACTGTTACCAGTTATTATATTATTTGAAATAGTTTAGGAATGAGTCATTGTCAATAAATTTCATCAAGTTTTTGAAATGAGTTTTACACTTTGAAAATACAAAACAGGTCAGGACTTTTACAAAGCCCGATAATTGACAACTGCCCGTGAAAAATAATCACTTCGTGAGTGTTTCGTTGATAATCCACCGTATTTATACGTCGTGACCTGAGAGAAAAAAAATTATAAGATCAAACTCGACTCCAGAAGCTGCAAATTTCCCACTTCTCCCATCTTCTGCAGCCTGGCCATCGATTTTCATGAAAACGCGACTTAATTACAAAATCTGTAACCAAGCCAATTCTTCCCTTATTTCCTTTAGAAACGGACATAAAATCAATAAATACACTAAGCTTTTTATTATATTACTGTGCAGCGGCGAACGCTCCCGTCTAAACTGACAAAAGACCCTGCCACGATAAGTGTGACGTTCATTCTACTGTAAGACTAGCTCCAGTAGTAATAGTATTAGCTCCTCTCGTACGCCTGACTGCCACTCTGCAGAACTATAATAAGGCACAGTAATTATATTTAGTCACGCATCATTGCCCTTGGCGTTCCGGCCGAGATAAGCGTTACTCCAACGACCGAAGAAATATCGTATCACCATTCCAAGAGCTTTTGATAGATCCGTACGTTACTTAGATCCTCCCGCCATGTAATTTGATGTGTACTCGAGAGATTTGTAACTGACCCATCTTCGGGCGGACAGAACGCCAAAAGTCACGCCAAAGGCAATAATGCGTGACTTCTGTAATTATTATTATTGTTAAATCACACTAGACTGGCGACGTAGGAACGGAGAAACTCCATGAGGTTAACAAACCCCCATGCAACCAGCCCAGCGGGTGGAGAAAACAAAAGAATGAAAAAAAAAGAAGATCCGAGATCACTGAATAGCTCTGTGTACAGATCGTTTAAAGCTGCCAATACCAGCACCAGCAAAGACAGAGCAATCAAGACCATTCCAAACAAGACCCCACCAACTCTGCGACGATGCGTCAGATCACAGGGCACAACACCACACAGCATGAACGCACATCGACGAACCCCTTTGTCAAGCAAACACAGAAGGTAAACGGCAGTAGAGCCCCAGACTATAGAGCAGTACTCCAGAAGAGGGAGGACAAAGCAATTAAAGCAGCGCCGTGTCTATTCTACAGAGCCAAACACCCTCCAAGCACGCCTCATAAGACCAAGTTTTCTGCGATGCACGTGAGGCAACCGAACGAATGTGGGGCTCTAACGTCAACTTTGGATCAAAATTGACACACAAGATTACCAAGTCATCAACCACAGGAAGTGATACACCATCCAGCATGAGTGCAGGCAAAGAAGGTCCCACTATGCGCGTCCTGGACACGAGCATGGTCTAAGTCTTGCCCGCATTTAGCCTCATCCCCCACCTAGAGCACCAGGAATCAATCATTTCCAAATCATGCTGAATAGATTTTGAAACTTCTAATCTATCACTAGGCTTATGGCAAACAGCCAGCAAAGTAACATCATCAGCGTAACAAACAAGTAAATTATCGTTGCTTTCTGGAAAAGCAGGGTGTCCTTCCCCCAACACAGTATGGTTTTCGTAAGGGCTTGGGAACCTGTGATGCTCTGCTTCACATTTCTCATGTGTTCCAGTTGGCTCTTGATGGGAGTCATGAGATAAGGTTGGTACAGCTTGACTTTAGTGCTGCTTTTAATCGCGTGAATCACCTTGGGCTGCTCCTTAAGCTGATATTAATGGGTATTGGTGGTTCAGTTCCCGCGGTAATTAGTCAATTTTTATCTGACAGACGTCAATGTGTAGTTGTTGATGGGAAGAGGAGTGAGTTTTTGGATTTGGTTTCTGGTGTCCCACATGTGTAATCGAGATGGGTCTATAATCAGAGGTACGGGATGACACAGAGTCCTTCGGAACAGGCGTCATATGGGTGACACACCAGCACTCCGGAAAAGAGCCCAGCCGCAACATTCCACGGGATACGGAAGCAAGCGGGGCTGCGAGCACACCAGGCACCCTCCGAAGAAAGAAAGGAAACATACCCGATGGATCAGTGCCCCCATAGGGGTCCAGGTCAAGAAGAAGGCGATGCACTTCAGAGGATTTGAAAGCAAAACTGGAGAACCCTCGACTCGGGATCACATGCTAAAGGAATGCACACCGGGTCCTGGCTCTGCTTCCCATCAAAGTAGCGCAACAAAAGGTCCGCCTTGGCAGAGGAGTCGACAACAAGATCACCACCACTACCAAATTAAAGGACGCACAGAAGAGCTCACACCAAGCACAGCGCTCTTCAAGGTGAACCGCCACTTATGTGCGCTAACAGATGAGGCTAACAACTCCCTGGACCTCAAATTGTGCTCCCTCTCAGCTTCCTCATAAGTAGCACCAGCCCAACGCCACTTTTCCCTGAAAAGCTGAAAGTCAACAGCAGACCGGCTAGTACGCCAACAGGCATATGCCTCCCGCTTTAACTGGTGCGCTCTCCTACAGGCATCATCAAACCAGGGCTCATCGCCCGTCCAAACCGTTATGAAGTGGGGAGGGACATAAGCGCGCACCATGTCAGAGAGAAGCCGATCCAAAGTAGACCCAGGATCAGTACACTCTCTCACAACACCCCTATGTAGCGCAAGGATGGCACCAGAGACAGCATCCCAATTCACTCTTCACTTCAAAAATATTTCACGCCTAACAGTGACTCTGGGGACCCGTGTGGCAGATAGGGCACCACGGTTCGAGCAACCAAAGGGAGACACCACTGAGACTCCAATCAGGTCAGAAACATCAGTCATCAGTATGTCAAGAACACCTCCTAACAAATGGGTAGGACCTTCAACCAATTGCTCACAACCAGAGGCACTCGCGAAGTCGAAGGCGGCATGACCATGGCAATCAGTCCTCGCAGAGCATAACCATTCCAAATGGTGACACTTAAAGTCACCCATAAAGGCAAAGACAGAACGCCTATCCGAGGACTGAATTCTAGCCATTGCATCCAGGAGACAATCAAAGACCCTATCATCAGCAGAAGGGTTGCGATATACTGAGAACAAATAATAGTTCCTGAATTTGCGATAAGCCTAGTGAAAGATTAGAGGTTCCGGAATCCATTCAGCATGATTTGGAAATGATTGATTCCTGGCAAACGTATCTTAAGGAGGGACAGTTGAAATTCCAACAATGATGACATCGCAGGCTTAGTCTGTTTTGTACGAGTATTAGCTTCTCCATACATCGAATCTACGGCAAAGTATAGGGCGACCTTATGTCTGAATGCACTTCATGCATTGCCGAAGTTGAAATCGTAGCACTGAAGATATCTGAAGTTTCCGTTGGCACTCTCATGCTTCTTGATTCGTAGTTTCTTCCCACAGATGATTTCGTTGCATGAGCTATTCTACTCACTTTGATGCAATTGTCAACGAAACTGACGAAACATAAGTTTTCACGGGCAGTAGACAATTATTTCTTCTAGCTTACTGTTGTCCTATGACGAAGCAGTTTTCTCTTCATAGGTCAAAATTTGAGCATCTCAAATGAAACAGATATTTGAGGTGGAAAGACGGTATCAACGGTATCTTTGCTACGGAGCGAACACATTGTATATAAGCTGGTATTTTGTTTAAGTTTGTAGAAGTGTTTTACTCAAGATGCTACTTCTGCCTGTTTATATAGAAGACCTAAGGATGACAGCACGACAAAGGATCAATGAAGAAAAGCAGAAAATTAAGAAGCAAATAAGAGAAGAGGAGATTCCGCACCGGCCTAGAGGCATTAGGCAAACGGAGAGGTTATTGCGTGAATTCTTCACGCACGGGTCCACTAGTTCGCTAAGAATGTCGAAAGCTTGGTAAAAATAAAATTCGTAATCCAGAAGTATAATTTTATGTTAAATATATTAATAATAAATAATTAATATGTAATTTTTAATATATTACCTAATATTATTCATCATTAGTAGCAATAAATAACAATAATAATAATAAAGTATTAGCAGTTAGTGTTCACAGTGGACAACTAGCTAAAAAAATGCAAATATGAAAAAGAAAAAAAAATGGTGCCCAAAATTTCCAGTTTTTTAGCCGAGCATGAATGTCAAAATTTATAGATACTATAAGAAGATTCCTTCAGCTTCACAGTGAGAAACGTAAGATTTACTTTTTTAATTTAAATTACTGTAATACGTATTCAAATATGGTGGACGTATGTCCCCACAGGGCGGGGGTGACATGGGCCTAGTAAGTTTTTTATTTAAGTTTTTTTCTTTGGAATGAATCCCCGATTTCCTTGAAATGTGTGTGGCAGACCTATGTTGATCGTAGGGCCGAGGCTAAGCGTGTGTATGGGGAGGCTCAGCAGCGTCTGAGGCAGCGTTCCAGGGAGTTTCTACTGAGCATTGACCATCTACATCGTTGGTGGAGTGAGCTAAAGGGTTCAGTGTTCGGTGCTGAACCTTCGTTGCCGCCCCTTGCGGGTCATGGTGGGGGCATTATTACTGATCCCTTGGCAAGGGCGGAGCTTCTGTCG
>LQNS02278139.1:6139036-6158661 GCA_001587735.2 Parhyale hawaiensis
CTAGTGAGGACACCCAGCAGAACCCACGCTCCCGCACTGTCCTCTTGTGAGAACACCCAGCAGAACCCACGCGCTCGCACCGTCTTCTTGTGAGGACACCCAGCAGAACCCACGCACCCGCACTGTCCTCTTGTGAGGACACCCAGCAGAATCCACGCACCCGCACTGTCATGTGAGGACACCCAGCAGAACCCACGCCCCCGCACTGTCCTCTTGTGAGGACACCCAGCAGAACCCACGCGCCCGCACTGTCTTGTGAGGACACCAAGCAGAACCCACGCGCCCGCACTGTCTTGTAAGGCCACCCAGCAGAAAACACGTGCCCGAACTATCTTGTGAGGACACCCAGCAGAACCCACGCGCCCAGACTGTCCTCTTGTGAGCACATCCAGCAGAACCCGAGCACCCGCACTGTCCTCTTGTGAGGACACCCAGCAGCACCCGAGCACCCGCACTGTCTTGTGAGGACACCCAGCAGAACCCACGCGCCCGCACTGTCTTGTGAGGACACCCAGCAGAACCCACGCGCCCGCACTGTCCTCTTGTGAGGACACTCACCAGAACCCACGCGCCCGCACTGTCTTGTGAGAACACCCAGCAGAACCCACGCACCCGCACAGTCTTGTGAGGACACCCAGCAGAACCCACGCTCCCGCACTGTCCTCTTGTGAGAACACCCAGCAGAACCCACGCGCTCGCACCGTCTTCTTGTGAGGACACCCAGAAGAACCCACGCACCCGCACTGTTCTCTTGTGAGGACACCCAGCAGAACCCACGCGCTCGCACTGTCATGTGAGGACACCCAGCAGAACCCACGCGCCCGCACTGTCTTGTGAGGACACCCAGCAGAACCCACGCGCCCGCACTGTCTTGTGAGGACACCCAGCAGAATCTACGCGCCCGCACTGTCTTGTGAGGACACCCAGCAGAACCCACGCGCCCGCACTGTCTTGTGAGGACGACGCCCAGCAGAACCTACGCGTCCGCAGTGTCTTGGGAGAACCTGGTTCATTTTTGTGTTCGTGTGTTTAGTTTTCGTGATATAAGGCGTGCAGGATGGGCTGCGGCTGCTGGGTGGCTTTCCAAGAGGACAGTGCGGGCGAGCTGTTTCCCGACAAGATGCGCTGCGGGCGCAGTTATTGAAACGATTCTTGGCAGGCGTTGGCTGTTTGTGTAAGCTATATCTTTTCTCTGTATTTTCCTCACGTTATTTCCTTTAGCTTTTAAATGATATGACAGTGCGATAACTAATTCTTGATGGGCCTGTGCGTAAACCTGTTGAGTAACAGTGCAGCACAGCTTTGTGTACAAGTAGAATAAAAAATTGTATGATAGTGCTGTGAACATGTAATTTAATCCATAAGCCTTATTACCTCCGCCGAGGAGGTTATATTTTCGTCGGGCTTGTCTGTCTGCTATTCTCTTTGTCTGTCTGTCTGTCTCCAACATAATTCTAAATATGTTATGGACAAACTTTGACGAATTTTACAGGAATTGTTTAGTATGTTTTGAGGAACAGATGATTAACATTTATTGAAGATTCGTTCATCCATTTGTCTGTGTGTTTGTCAGTCTCTTTTTTCCCAATGTCATAACTCGAAAAGTTATGGACGGATTTTTTTATTAAATTTTCTCATTTTTCCCAATGTCATAACTCGAAAAGTAATGGACAGATTTTTTTTAGGAAATTTTCACCTGTTAGGTATAACTCGAGGAGTAAATGACCGATTGTTTCTGATGATCTGTTTGTTTGTTAGATGTTAGCAGTAACTGAAACAGTTATGAATGGATCTTTGTAAAATATTCAGGAGTTGTTGGTAATGTTAGCAGACATAAATGAATAAATTTTGGTGATGATCGGTTTATTTGTTGGTGAATTTGAATAATGTTTGTCAGCATGTTTGTTAGGAAAATAACTCGAAAAAATTCTCCGCAGATCTCCAAGAAAATTACTGAAGCTGTTTTTACTTTTTAAAATAAAAAATGATGAGATTTCGGTGTTGATACGAAGAAAATCATGGTCTCAGAAAAAAAAATTACGTTTCCCTTGCCTCGCATGGCGGAGGTATGCGCTCTCAGAGTGCTTTAGTTTTTATCGACTACTTTACTCAAGCGAAAAAAGAAGACAGCTATGATCGAACTTTTTCCAGTGAAAATCAGAGCTTCTTACAAACTGAATTTCCCTTTTTTTTATAGTGGCCCTATTAAAAAATTTCGGTGGAACAAGGATGGAATAGGGTAGCCTCGCATACAATCGAGAAAAGCAGGGCATCTGAGAGGCGTTTTAGGCTGGCAACATCGGCCTCGTTCTGAAAAAAATTCACCCGGCCGAGCAGTGAGCGCTTCGTCGCGCTTGCCCAGAACAGCAATTTTCTGCCCGGAATATCCGGGGAATACGATCTAGCAAGTGCAGCGAATTAATCGTGCACTGCTCGGGCGAATCTTTTTCGGAACGAGGCCGATGTTGCCAACCTAAAAACGCTCTTGGCCACTGAGCAGTACGGTAGCTTCTTGCATACACCGCTTCTTTTCTCGACTGTATGCGGGGCTACCATATTCCACACTTGTTCCGCTGAATATTTTTAATACGGGAAAATTAAGCGTAACGTGCAGACACATGGACGGATGGACGGATATACGAACGGAGCATAAACCAGAATTATAATATTGATGGTGGATTAGGATGAAATGAGAGCGAAATAAAGTGAAACGAGTATGGAATAGAGTGATATAGTGTGAATTGTGTATGAAATGGACTGCAATAATGTGAAGTGAGTATGAAATAGAGTGCAATATTGTGAAGTGGGTATGAAATAGAATGATAAATGAGAAATAAGCATGAAACTGAAACAAAATGGAACGAAGTGTAGTTAGTTATAGTTAGGAAGTTTAAGCCTCCGTTTCTGAGCAGAAAGATATCACAGAGGATAGAGCAAGGGGCATAGCTATAGTATGCTAAGAGAAATGGGGAAACCATGCACGAAGGTGTTCCAACTACACAGGATCAACGCGCATGGGAACAGCAAGTCGGGAAAGAAGAGGAAGAAAATATAAAACTTGTGTAAGTAGGAGTATGAAATCGAGAAGGAAGCAAAGTGGGCACGAAAGAGAAACGTCCCGAAGACCTAACCAATGGCTGAGATCACCTACACGAGCCCTCTGGGGTTGCCTGGCCCCATAGCATAGGATGGACGAACCTAAACTAACCTAACCCTATGGCCTACGTAGGGCCCATTCTATGCCCCCTGAGGGGGAAATGAAGTGTAGTAAGGTGAAATAAATTGCGGACAGATCGAAATAGAGTAAAATAAATGTAAAACAAATAGAGTGAAATAAATGTAAAACAAAGTGATATGAATTAAAATAAGGTAAAATGCACCTGAAACAAAATGAAACTAGAGAGCACTCTGAGAGCGCATACCTCCGCCAAGCAAGGCAACGGTAACGAAAAATTTAAGGTGGTTCCGAAACCATGATTTTCTTTGTATCAACGCAAAAACCTAATCATTTATGCCCTTCAATATATAAACATTTTCTGTAATTTTCATAAAGATCTCTTTGCAACGTTTTGGGTTTTGCTACTAACAAACATTACGACGAGCATAAGTCAACACACAAACGGACTGATCGATTCCATAGCTTTTTGAGTTATTGTCCTACAAGCCTAAAATCAAACACAGCGACAAACACACGAACGAACAAACACATCATCACAAAAATTTGGTCATTTACTCTTCGTATTATACTTAACAATTAATGTAAATTACATGATAATCTACCCTAACTTTTTGAGTTATCGCCCTAAGAAAAAACAGGCAGACAGACAAACAAATGAACGTATTTTCAACAAAAGTTAATCATTTGTTACTGTTAACATGCCTAACAATCCCTGTAAATTTTGTAAAGCTCCGTTCATTAATTTTTTAGTAATGTTGGTGACAGACAAAGAGACAAAAACGACAAAAACATTGCCTTCCTAGCGGAGGTAATATTGGTAATTATTTACTTTGTCGCCCAGTCAAGTTGATACAATAAACTGTGTTTCTTTATAGATTGACACGTCCTTAACACAAAAATCAGAATTTTTTTCATGGAAATGCTTACTTTTTGAGATATTTTACTTTGAATATATATTTTCCCCTATCTAATATACTGAAGAAAAAATTCCACGGTTGGAAACTTTTTTTGTCAAAAGGGCAAGAGCAATATTGATAACAATAATAAGTTTTTTAGTACCTAACTTAAACTAACCTAACCCTAGTTACTACCAAAAAACCTAATTTAAATAATTATCAGTATTTCTGTTAACCCTTTTGACAAGAAATAGTTGGGCACCTTGGATTTTTTCTTCAGTATTAGATAGGAGGAAAATAGAACGTCGAAGTAAAATATTTCGAAAAGTATGCATTTGCACAAAAAATTTTTGTGATTTTTGGATTCAGGGCGTGTTAATCTATCAAGAAACACATTTCATAAGCATCAACTTTACTGGGCGAAAGGGTAAATAATGGCCAAAATAATTTAAAATAACATGAAATGAAGGTGAAACAGAGTGAAATAATTTCGAAACAAGCTGAATTGAATTTGTGCAACGGTATTAAAAACATGAAAAGAATATAATGTAGAGCAATGAAATTGATCCCTTAGCTGCGAAACAAGCCAGCCATACGAGTGCCGCCTACAGGGAGGGGGTCTGATCTCTCTCGAGCAAAGACGCCTCCGGGGGCAACAAATAGAAACATTTAACTATTTGATTATCTTCAACGACTTGCCTACCACGGCCCTTTTTGCTAGAGATGTTAACGATCGCCTGCGAAATAACAGTCAAAACTCTAGGATTAAGCTCGAAGCAGAACCTCAACTTCTCAAGCCAGCAGTTCTTTTCGTATTTCACAGTGAACGTCTAATATAGACAAGCATTTGAAAAGCATTGGGAGAGACACCCTCCACAACTAGGAACACTTCCATCTGGAGTCGCAAGCTCTTAACGACCACGGCTTCGAAGCCCAACTTAATCCATAAGCTTCTCTCTTCCGTCCCAACTAATTTGATGTTTCTAAGCTCCACAGATCTGCAGCAATAAATAGTGCTTGCATGATCTTTGTAGAGATTTTTCTTTTTTTTTTCTTTTTTCCTCAGTCATCTAAATGATACTGACTTAATAGCCGTAGCTCATAGAGGTCTGGAACTTGGGTCCGCGGCTCTAGGGAGTGGGCGTGTTGGTCCGTCTACTGCAACCTATCTAATCCAATGTAAATGAGGTGAAAAAACCTAAAACAATACGAAATGATACAAAATGGCTTAAAATGAGGGTAAAGGAAAGGAAATGTGGTGAAATGAAATTAAACGAAAGAAAGGAAGTGAAATGTGGTGAAATGAAACGGAAACGAAAGAAAGAAAGTGAAATGTGGTGAAATGAAACTGAAAGGAAAGAAAGGAAGTGAAATTTCAACAAGAAAGTTAAAGGGATAGTCTGTTTTTACAAATTGTGAACAACTTATATGATCTTTCATTATATTCCATTATGATAACAATATGCTTTAAAGAAATTGATTTTTACAGTTTTTGAATAATTTGCATCATCTGATTTTCATTATTTTCTATTTTTATAGGATTTTTCTTTGAAGGAATGGAGTTCTAGCACATATTAAAAATTTCATTTTTTATATTTTTCATGCGTAAAGCGAATTATAGATAAAATATACAAAAAAGTGTCTGGAATTGAAATATTTTCGTAGAATCGTTAGATACTTAGGAATTTTTCAGTGACATTATCAAATCTGTTTCTATACATATGTCTAGAAAAAATATATTCCAATGATTTAGTTTGCCTCCTGGAGTAAGCATATGAATGCAAATAAATACTATTCCCACATAAAAATACGATAAAATATAAAAAAAATGGGTCAAAGTTGCGTTATAAGATTATTTTGAGTAAATGGAAGGTCAATTCTTATAATAAACGCTTAATTTAGGCTAATAGGGTTACAAGTTGATCATTGAGATTATAAATTCCTTATTAGACTTGCATGTGCTTGCCTTTCTCCTGGTAATATTTCTTGCAGCTACTTCTGGTAACTATTTTTTTCAACTGGAGGATAAATTGTTTAACAAAAATGTATTTTGAAAAGAATATACTAAGAAAGAACTTATAGACCTATTCAAGTCGGGTGGTAGAAACTGCGACGAATTCCTAAAACAGTTTTCATTCAAGAGGATGGCAAAAGTTGCGATTCACCTTTTTATCATGACTTTGATGTTGGAGATCCCCACGATATTGCTATAGAGGATATAACGGAGCAAATATGTGTAGACAGCTTCTATTGTGGTCATCATAGTTCTATTGCCTTCATTTTTGCACTTTTTTATTTTGCGGTGTAATTTATACAAACACTTGGAATACACAATGTACACTTCAAATCACTTGAAAACAATTTTTCTTCAACTTTATAGATAATAAAAAAATATATGCTTTGTTTGAAGCGTTTGATGTATAAAATATTGTGAGTGAAAATTTTATGACACAAAAATTATTTTCATCCTTCATTTATACGAAAATTTTCGATTCCGAATTTTTATTTCATATTTTGTCTGAATGTTTTATTGAAAGATTATGTTTGAAATCTAATATTCATATATCTTGTATAAATTTGTGATACATATCGTAAGCATCATTTAAAATTTGTCTCTTTTTTTAATTTTTGAAATATATGAATAGAATACCCAGCTCTAAAATTATTAAATAATTTTAGTTATAATAAAATCACTGTTCAATAGTCTTATTGATCTTTCAGCAAGCTACTGTTAGAGTAATAATAACATAAATGAAGAGATGTGCTCAAACTCCATTCTATACACCAGCAGCCACACTCAAATGTCTGTTTTATGAACGGTTCAAAATCGAAAAACTTTTGGTCACACTCGAATACCTAGCATTTGATATAACTGAACCATAATATGCATGTAAACCGCTTGAATTTTTAGTCGAATATTTAACAGTTTATGTTGCAAAGGGAGAAAAAATCAAATCGCTTTTGAATAACAATTCATAACATTTTACAATGACAAACCGAAACTGCAAGAGACCACACTCGCATGTGCGACATTTTACAACACTACTAGAAAATAAAAACTACTAGAGGTCGCACTCGAACATATCGAGGGCTTAGAGCCAGAAGTGGCTAAGTCCATTTTTGGCGGAATCGGGTTCTACTCACTAAGTGGGTGCCCGTGAGGTTTTTTTTTAGTGTCACAGGTGTCTATGCCATATCTGTCCAAGCCATATCTCCTAATAAAGAGATACATATGGCATGGACACTTGTGACACCGAATATATACCTCACGGGCACCCACTTTGTGAGTGGAACCCGATTTCACTAATAATGGACATAGCCACTTCTGGCTCTAAGCCCTCTATATAAAATCTTGAATTGGTAAACTTGGCAGATCAAAGCGCTACCGATCACAGTCGATTCTCTAACACGGTAAATTGACAAATTAGACAAAATCAAACTGCTAGCGGTCACACTCGAATAGCTTACAGTTTCAACAATAAACTACAAACACAAACTGCTAGCGACTATGTTCGTACATGTGTAAAAATACTGATAGATCCCGAAGTGAAAGAGATTAAAATTACGAAACTCAAATAGATGCGGGACCTAGCAGGATAGAGTGCGCAGAATTTTGAGGTTTTAAACGGAATTGATTGTCTAGGAGAGAAAATAATTAGTAGCGCAAATAGGTTTACAAAAGCACATGCATGAAAATTTTCTAGTGTTCACAACATACTCCGATCATGGAAAAGCTTTACTTATTCCTGAACCCGATGACTGCGTGGCTGATAGTGACTAGTGTGGCCACGTCGTGCATTCGCCACACCTGCACTAAGCTGACACCGCTCCGTCTCATGTCCCGTCACCTCGTACCACCAACACCACTGACCAAATGCGCCGGGACTACAGCATATCGGTCAAACGAGGCGCATCTGCGTCGGGGGGTCTGGAACGGGGGAGTCGGAGATACACGTGTGCTTGAGAGGGGGACCGCTGCTAATGCTCACGTGTACTAAAAATATGACCTTATTTCACCAATAGAACGATTCCTAGGAAACCTAAAACTCAGAATAAATGAGAGAACCAAGAAAAAAAGAGTCATCTTATAAAACGCAAACGTTTCGGAATACTAAAATTCTATCATCAGTGCTGAAATATAAACGGATAATGGAGTAATTCAATCACTTTCACTGCAAAACATTCAGAACGTTCTAATGGAGTAAAATTATTTAAAATGAGGGAGAGAAAAGAAAAGAAAAAAAACTTTCTTAAAATATAGTACACACATCCACAAGAATTTATACACAAACAGGGGAGGTTAAGAGGGAGAAGCTATCATGAGGAGACTGCAGTTTGGTCAGTGTTTAACGATGGTCTTTCAGTAAAAACATACAAGCTTTCTAAAATGCGGAGATCGGACTTCGTATAAGTCTATCTAAAACCGAAAAATTTGACATTTTAAAACGACGATTTTCTTCTGTACAATGATTTCTAATGGAAGAATGTGATGGAGTTGTAATGTGTCTAGCGTACGGTAAGAGATGCCTACATGTTGGCTGAGCCTGACAAACTATTGAAGCGAAGAACTTCCAACATATGAGCGCTGGCAGCGGTCACACTTATACGCATAAACACAGCCACTAAGCAGAGCATCATCTAACTTGTCTTTTCTAGCGTAGAAAGAACCAATTTTAAAATTGTTCCGATGAAACAGTCTGACATCCAGAGATGGAAAAAAGTTGTGAATGAGACCAGTCATTTCTTTGCGCAATTCCCAATTCATATAGCCCATAAAATACAATCCTATGTACATTTTTTTCTTCGGTGCCGTAAAGTAGATCTTTTGCTGCATAAAAATTTTGTTTAAAATTTTTTTCATTTGGCTATCTATAAGCGCTGATGGGTAAAGATTATTCCAAAAGAATTGCTTTAGAAATGTGTTACTATTGACAAAAAAAAAATCCAGAGATAAAACTTAGCTTATTAAAACAATAAAAATCCATATCAATGGAAAAAAACTTCCCCTTCAAGTCAGTTTTGCGAAAGAAAATAATAAAAAATTCAACTAATGATTAGATTAGATAGGCGGCAGTAGACGAACCAAGAGGCCCTTTCCCAAAGAGACATTGGGACTAACACCCCGGTCCAAAGAGGCATCGGGAATCAGAACCGTAGCTGATAAGAGGATTGGAATTCTCCGACCATGAGTGCCACAGACTATAATGGATCCATTTGTGCGTAGGATATTACTATTTCATAGAAAAGCTAACAAAAATAATGAAAAAATCAAAATTAGTACGTATCTCATAACAATATAAACAATAAAATCCAGATAAACATTCAATTTCCTATATCACCAGAGCTTGACCCTTCGAATGTCACTCACACGCATTTGGCCCTTCGCATACCACTCAGTTGGACCTTCCATATACCAAGCCGAGTTTGACCCTTTGTATGCCTCCCGGTTTGACCTTCCATGCACTAATTATTAGTAAATAGTAGTAAAGTGGTAATTAATAAAAGTCAAAAGAAGCTTGCAACAGGATAATGATATTCAACTGACCTCCGGAAGTTTGCAATAGGGTCAGCGGGAGGGGTGGGGTAAGGTGGGGGAGCGCGCGGGGTGGCGCGGTGACCCGACGGCGGGACTCAGAGGTCAAGGTCAAAGGTCACGAGCGGGTATCTCGCAGCTTTATATACTACTCGATCTCGTGATGACGTGTGCGTGAACCTTTCAACCATTGCTACGTTGTCTGTATGCGTGAAGTTCTCAAACTGCGGAGTTGCGCAATTCTGCGTATATGTCGGTATGTACTGTATGTGTTTGTGAAACAATAGAAACTTGCCGCTACTTTATTAAAAATTGTATGTTGATAATTATACGTCAAATTCTCGTATAAAAAGCACCTATAGCAGCCTGAGACATCACATGCTGCTACAACTAACGAACTCTCGCTGTGTCCCACTTTCTCCCGTAGGAATAGCATTGCATTAGGAAGCCTACCGGCATTGTACTGGACCACAAGTGTTAAGATTTAGACTCTAACTTTTCACTGTCAACTTCGAACGTTTACATTCAGCTACGGTTCTCTATATTCAGCTACGGTTCTCTATATTCATATACGGTTCTCTATATTCAGCTACGGTTCTCTTATTTCAGCTACAGTTCATTACATTCTCGTACGGTTCTTAATATTCAGCTATGGTTCTTCATATTCTGCTGTTTGTTCTTTATATTTAGCTACGGTTCTTTATATTCAGCTACGGTTCTTTATATTCCGCTACGGTTCTTCATATTTTGTTTCGGTTCTTTATATTCAGNTTCATTATATTCACCTACGGTTCTTAATATTCAGCTATGGTTCTTCATATTCTGCTCTTTGTTCTTTATATTTAGCTACGGTTCTTTATATTCAGCTACGGTTCTTTATATTCCGCTACGGTTCTTCATATTTTGTTTCGGTTCTTTATATTCAGCTAAGGTTCTTTATATTCTGCTGTGGTTCTTTCTATTTAGCTACGGTGTTTTGTACTCAGCTACGGTTCTTTATATATAGCTACGGTTCTTTATATATAGCTACGGTTCTTTATATCCAGCTACGGTTCTTTGTATCCAGCTACGGTTCTTTATATTCAGCTACGGTTCTTCCTTTTCTGCCGCGGTTCTTTATATTTAGCTACGGTTCTCTATTCAGCTGGGTTTTTGATGTTATAAGAATAGAAATACGATGTTAATGGACTTATTTTATCTTCAGATAACCCCACAATGTTTTAAACAATATACCAGCTCTTTGGATACGATCTGTCCTAGTTAATCAGTCGACCTAACCTGAAAGCTGGCTTTGTATTATCACTGAACCTTCCTTTTCCGTAGAGCATATGAAATTCGCTCTACAAACGTAGCGACAAACCTCCCCTACACACTCATCAATAGAGTTGTGACCCTGACTTGCATATACTATGCTGCATATGCACGGAAAAACTGGATGCATATTTTACATATTATATGCACTTTTTGAACATTGCATATTTTATGCAAGTATAATTTGTATATAATATGCATGTGCATATTCTATGCAAGAACGCTCTGCATATTTTATGCAGGTGCATAATACATGCATCCTGTGCATATATGCAAATATTTTAGGACATTTGTGTATATGCAAAGTCACAACCCTACTCATTAACATTGATATTGTCATCTACATCTACATTCCTATTCTCAGGGAACATCGTATTGAACTCATATCAACTCAGAGCTGTATGCGAGGAAGCGTACGAAGGGAACATCTGTTGAGCACACGTCACTAGTGGGGGTAGGTGGCGCGCAGCAGTGAATTTGGGGGGATAATGGGGGGCTGTTCATGGGGGTCACACCTTCCATGGCTTATGTTACGTGTACTTACCTAGATATTCACGTGTATTATTGGTTCATATGTAAGACACATACGTGTATTGTACCTATATACAGGATGCGCACTTTTCTGACACATACTATGTATAGATATATATATATGATACGCATGAGTTTTGTACTTCTATTCATATGAGACTTATTGTCATAGACCAATAGTGATAGGTAAGCTGGAATAGTGAGATTCTTTACAAAAAATCGGGGTATTCCACAACACACAATACTGGAGCTTGTAATGTTACGATGCGAACTTATTTTATAAAATGAATACAATTATATACCAATTTTAGTGCCAGAAAGTCGTCACTTGATGCAGAATTAAATGTAGTACTAGCAATCCTTATATAATAAAATACTTCATGTATTTATTTATTTATTTCGTGTCCGCTCTTAAGGAAATAGATGGCGAACAAAAGGCCATGTTGTAGATCTTGTAATTGCGCTACGTTTTCGTAGAGATCGATGATCAGGTTGCAGAAGATGGTGAAGCCCTTTATCTGAATGCACTTTTTCTTGAAACACTTTTTCGAATCGGAACTACCGTATGTATGCAGCTTCTGGAGTCCGATTCTATATTTTCTTTTTTCTCTCTTAAATCACAACGTATAAATTCGGCAGATGATCAACGGAGCACTCACGACGGGCAGTAGAGAATTAATTCTTCTAGCTTACTGTCTACCTCTCAGAGAGCAGATTTCGCTTCAGAGGCAAAAATTTCAGCACTTCAGTGAAGCAGCTATTTGAGTATGGAAGGCAGTATCTTGGGTAAAGTTCACTCACAATGAATACGAGCTGAGTGGAGTGGCATTCGAGTTCATTGCAGTGTTTTACTCAAGATTGTACTTTGGAAGACGCGCGTTTAATGAAGAAAGAGGATAGGGAACGTAAAAGAAGAATAAGAGTACTACAGTCTCAAAAACGATGACGAGCTACCAATGAAGCATTTATTCGACACAGTGATAAGAAAGGCTTGAAGCAGAAAGATTACAGAAGGCAATAAGAGCGGCTAATATACGTGAGCGGGAAAATATGAAAACAGTAAGTTAGAGAAGAGCGGAAATACATAGATTATATTGAGTGAATTTTTTCACCCACGGGTCCACTAGTATTTGTAAGAAAGTGAAAGTCTACGTGATCGTATCTCTTACAGGAAAACGTACACGCACCGGGTCGTGCGGTAGATATACAGTGAATAGGTCCATTATTGACTGGAGAGGAGTGTAGGTATTCGCAAATAACTGCTGTCTCCTCTGCACAGACCACCAACATATGAATATTCACTGCCAATCTCAAATAACCTCCAATTATAGACTTGAATAAAACAGCTACGCAACATTATCAGGAAAAATGTCACACATACTAGTCATGAGACAAAGGTAAAGCTCAACTTCTACTACAAAAATCTCAAACTCAAAAACCTCCTCATCAGCAACAACATACACCGCCACCCAAGCGAGCATAACTGCGTGTACCAATACACCTGAAACCTAGGAGAGTGTAACTCGTCAGCAAAATACATCGGGTATATGAGCAAACTCTCGCAGACAGATTTCGCCAGCTTTCGTCAGTCCAACAACACCTCAAGAGCGCTCATAATATGCAACGAGTATCACCCCAAACCATCCTTCAATCCGTCCCCATTCTCAGAAGAGCCACCACCAAGCAAGATCTTCTCATCAATGAAGTGCTGTTCATCAATGAGCAGAAGCCAAGCCTCAACAACCAAGAAGAAGGCTGGGATAGAATTTGGCAAATATTTTGAACTTAACAGTACAAAAAGCATACGTGTACCTGACTAGCCTGAACAATAGAGAGTACAACCAGACGACAGTATTATTGTTCGTTTTAGATAGCTATTTTAGTTTTTTACTGAATTTGCTTTTAGTGTGTGCGTCGTTAGTTCGTCTATTTATCTAGTAAAAGCAAATAGCCATTCATTTCTATTAGCAGAAATACATGTGCAACTAGAGCACTCTGAGAGCGCATATCTCCGCAAAGCGAGGCAACGATAGCAAAAAATTGAAATTGGCTCTGAAACCATGATTTTCTTTGTATAAACTCCAAAATTTACTCATTTGTGTCGTTTGATAGTAATAACAGTTTGAGCATTTTTCTTGAAGATCCGTTGATAATTTTCTGAGTTATACTGCTAACAAACGCTTTGGCAAACATGAGCCTAACATGCAAACAAACGAACCAATCTGCACCACAATTCGGTCATTTGTGTCTTTTGATATTACTAACAACCCTTATACATTTCATACCGATCCATTCATTATTTTTTTAGTTATTGTACTTACAAGCATAAAACAAAAACAGTGATAAACGAACGAACGAACATACAGATCATTACCAAAATTTAGTCATTTACTCTTTGTTATATACCTAACAATTCATGGTAATNAACTTTTTGAGTTATGGCATTGAGAAAAATGGAGACAAACAAACAGACAAACGAATGGATATATCTTCATCAAAAGTTAATCATCTGTTCCTCCTAACATACCAAACAATCCCTGTAAATTTCGTTCAAATCAGTTCATAACTTTTTGAGTTACCTTGGTGACAGACAGACAAACACGACGAAGACATAACCTGCTTGGCGGAGGTAATAATTTTCATTGTTTATTTTACTCAAACTGCGATAGCTTTCCATCGATAGACAATAAAGTTGTACCATTTTAATATAGATAAATCATTAGGAGTTTACCATATATTCGTTTAAAAAGAAGGTAACCAACGCAACTTGGCAACTACTACGAAATACCTAGCTGGCAACCCACCGGAAGGCATAAGGCCAGGTGGCACCTGTCGAGCGTCAGTTTAGGCTTTTACGTTGTATGAACTAATGACTAGAAAAAAGAAGATCAAATTACTATGTTATCTTTCGTTTAACGAAACTTGTTTACGTAACGATTTGCTGCCCACTTACACAAATGTATAGGTATATATGTAGATAATGAAGGGTTTAGGTGTAAGAGGGTTCGTTAAGTGTAATTTTGTTGCACTAGGTGTAATTGTATGGTTTAATAGGCTTTTAAGTGTAATTAGCCAACAGGCCAATGAATACGTACGTGTAAGGTTAGGTTAGGCCAGGTCTGGTTCTGCTAACGTCCAATAAGCTAAAAAAAACAAGGTTTATTTCTGCTAAAAAACCGAAATATAGGATTTAAAATTGACGCTAAGTAAGGCCAATCAAAGATTGACGCTAAGTAAGGCCAATGAAAGATTGACGCTAAGTAAGGCTAATCAAAGATTTACGCTAAGTAAAAAAAAAAAACACATAACATAAAAAAAGTTGCCTAAAAACTAAAAACCAAAAAACACTAAAAACCCACATAAATGCAGTAAACACACTTAGGAACGCTAACAGAACCAGCTAGTCCTGAATTGCCTAACCTTATACAGGCGAGCTCATTGGGAGGCGTTCTTTAGTAGGGGTTGTCGGCCAAGGATACGGACGGATCAAGCCAAAAACTGCCAGTTTTCAGAGTTTATCTATCGAGAAACGTGGTTTTTTCACCCGTAGAATTTAGTTCGTTAGGTGTAATAGTCAAACTACAGCTAACGTCCGCTGATGACATTTAACGTAGTTTTTAGTAATATGCGCTTACGTGTATACCCCCAGATCGCTATGTATATATAGCATACATATTATTAGTGTATCGGGGCTGCAGATCATTATCTGTGCAGGTTTCGTTAAACCGAAGATGACTTTTAGCTTTTATCAGCTTCTCAGTTTCCTTCTCGACGAATCGATACTTCGATTTAGCTTCCAGAGTGCATACGTGCAGGATAATGAATGACATCCATGGCATTAAAAAGGCGGCGGGCGTCATATTGGAAGAGAAAGCGCAACGTTTCAAACTCTACGCGTTCATAATCATGCTGAGACTGGAACCAACAAGCCTGCCATGCATCTCTGGGCCTACGGTAAGTTTGCCAACTAGGAATTATATAAAGCAATAGACAGGACAAATGCAGGTTCCAAAATTACTGACAATATTATGCATATTGTAACAGTTGTTCAAAATAAATACAATTCTGAACGAAATGAATCAGTAACAATGTTCTAAAATATTTTATTTGCCTACAATTGATCTAAGATGCCGCATTGGTGAACATGCAAGGAATTTATTTTTATAAAACAAAACCTAAAATGTATTCAAAATCCTATCTCGGCTTTCTTCTTGTCCGTTGAGCGTGGGCTTGTGCTCCTTAATGCTGAGGGCCTCCAGAATCAGTAGCTCGTTAACTGCCACGGCAAAGCACTTTAACGGAGTCCATCAGTGATTTTGCTGATACTCTTGTCATTTGGTGAGCGTCTTTGAGGTGGGAGAGAACTGAACGGTGCTGTCTGAAGCGGTCGGTGACGGTCTGTTCCGAGTAACCAATATACGCATTGCGAGAATTACATTCTCCGTGTTTGTACGTATATTGGTACACAACGTTGTGCTCTTGAGTGGATGGATGCAAATCGTTTCTTATGAAGAGGCTCTTTAGTTTCTTATTCTAATAAAAAAATGTGCAGTTTGATTCTGAGGTCAGCTTCAGTTGAAACTACGTTTGACTGCACTATATTGTGAAGGTGTCGTTCTTCGTGCTTGTAGTTCGATGCCATTTGTGATTGGAAATAGAAATTTATAACGGAATCTTGCGCAGGGTTGATAATTGTTGCTGGTGTTACTTTACGGATAAATTTAGAAACGTTGTTGTCGATAACGGCCATAGGAAAGTTCTTATTTGTAAACAATTGCTTGATACGGCTGACTTCATCGTGGAATAGTTGTCGGTTGCTGCTTATGCGGTACGCTCGATTCAGTAATGTAGAAAGGGTACCAATTTTGTAGCGCTCCGGTGCGATGTTGCATTAGTTAATGGTATGATTACAGCTCTATATTCCGACACCCCTATGTTCCGACACCCCTATGTTCCGACACCCCTATGTTCCGACACCCCTCTTGTTCCGACACCCCTATGTTCCGACACCCCTATGTTCCGACACCTCCATGTTCCGACACCTAACCTAACCCAACCTAACAGGGGTGTCGGAACATGGGAGTGTCGGAACATAGGGGTGTCGAAACATAGAGGTGTCGAAACATAGAGGTGTCGGAACATAGGGGTGTCGGAACATAGGGGTGTCGGAACATAGGGGTGTCGGAACATAGAGCAGTCACCAATGGTATCACTGTTGTTTGTTGCCTTTGTGAATACTGATGTTATTTGCTGTTGTTGCCGTTTGATAAGGACGTCTAGGAATGCCAGCTGTTGGTTCTTCTCTTCTTCGTAGGTGAAAGATAAAACGGAATTTGATGCAAAAAGTTCCTGAAGCTCCAGAACTTGACCGGGGCCATTCACGACCAGGAATACGTCATCCACATAACGGGTGTACAGCAAGAGGGCCTTTTCGGGGAACCGTTCGAACATTTTGTTTTGCAATTCGCACATATAGTAATTTGCGAACGATGGTCCCGGCTGCTCCCCATCATCACTCCGTCTATTTGAGGATACAACTCTCCGTCGACGCCACGGAATGGTGTTCTAGTGGTGCACAATACTAATAGCTCTTTCAGTGTTTTTTTATGCTGATGATTTCCATTACTGGTACTGGATTTCGACGTCCAGACTAGCGAGGCGTGCATCAAAAGGAAATTTGGTTCATTAAACCATGGACAACTAGAGCACTCTGAGAGCGCATACCTCCGCCAAGTGAGGCAAGGGTAGCATAAAATTCAAATTGGCTTTGAAACCATAATTTTCTTTTTATAAACTCCAAAATCTAATCATTTGTGCCTTTTTATAACAATAACAGCTTGTTCAATTTTCTCGAAGATCCGTTCCTAACTTTTTGAGTTAAACTGTTGACAAACGTTATGACAACCATGAGTGAAACTTACAAACGAACAAACCGAGCTGCACCAAAATTTGATCATTCATGTCTTTTAACATTGCTAACAACCCCTATAAATTTCAGAAAGATCCATTCATTATTTTTTGAGTCATTGTGCCCACAAGCATAAAATTGAAATCTGTGACAAACGAACGAACGAACAAACGGATAAGTACCAAAATTTAGTCATTTACTCTTGGTTTCATACCTAACAACTTATGTTAATTTCATCAAAATTCATTCGTAACTTTTTGAGTTATGGCATCAAGAAAAATGGGGCAGACAAACAAACAAATAAACGGATGGACATATGTTCACCAAAAGTTAATCATCTGTTCCTTCTAACATACCTAGCAATCCCTGTAAATTTCATCCAAATCGGTTCATAACTTTTAGAGTTATCTTGGTGAAAGAAAGACAAAGAGACAAACATACAAAGAAACAGACTGACAAACGCGACGAAAACATAACCTCTTTGGCGTAGATAAAAATTCATAAGCAGATTCGATCATGTATTGCTTTGGTAAGTATTTTACTATTAACTGGTGTATTTCATGGGCAACTTGAGCAGAAGGCGTACCCACTTGTGAAACTATGGGTCTCACATTATCCTGCACGTATGCACTCTAGAAGCTAAATCGAAGTATCTATGCGTCGAGAAGGAAACTGAGAAGCTGATAAAAGCTAGAAGTCATCTTCAGTTTAACGAATCCTGCATATAAGCACATATACATGTATTATTATTTTCTTGAGATGGCATTATTTTAAATACTGAAGAATACGATGAGAAGCACAATTAGAAATTTCGTTACCCACGACGCGTTTCGCCGTACCTCGGCTCATCAGGTGGGAGGATCGAGGATGGTCGAATTTGAAGATGTTCAGATTTTCCGAAAATTTTGGTTGGATATCACTATAAGATCTAGTTATGATACCGCGTTATCGAAAGGCCACGCTTTGTCAAACCTCAGCAGAGAAAATGGTTCAGGATACCATCTCCATAGACTCCCTCTTGACCTTGACTTACATCAATCTTGGGGCGCTAATGCCTACATCGGTGATGCGCCTCATCTATAACAAGTAACATCAATCTTGCACTGACGGGAAACCAGATATTAAGGGCACTATCCGGAAAATTTACCAACATCTACTTTAAAAAACGGGTTTTGATTAGATTTGAGTATGTAATTCATGTTAACAAGAACATGTTACATACCAAGTTTCATTTCAATCGTTGCAAACTTTCGGAAATATTTTGTTTTTCCGAAAATTTTGGTCATTTTTAAAATTAATATGAGGCATATTTTATTGAAGCTAGCATCACCAAATTTTGTGAAGATAAACTACATACACATAAAAAATTTCCCCTAATATGTCCAAAATATACAGAACAGGTACCAAAAATATCACGATGCGTTTAATACTTTGTCCAGTGACTGTAAGTACGCAATCGGACCACTTTCGAGGCACAGACCCAGGCCTGTACTTTTGGAGGCCTTGGTTAAGCCCGATGCAGACGAGAAGCACATTTTGCCAGGAATGGTATTTCGCCAACACCAGCTCTACGAGGACTCTTTGAAAAACTTACCTCAGGAGCGAATGCGGCAGGATGCATAAGCTAAGTCTAGACCAATCTTTTTCGTCGCATTTAATCAATTCAAAGCAATTTTCAAACCAATTTTCTCCGTTAAGTATTCACAATTACGGCATTTAGGACCTGCAATTGTCTTAAAATTTTACTGTAATTGGCTGCAATTCTATCATCAGTTTGAAAAGTATGAAAGGAATTTGTATCTAGTTCACTGATGGTACCCCTCAAGAGCATAGGCTGGGCCATAGGGTTAGGTTAGTTAGGTTTGTCGATCCTATGTTATGGGGACTGGCAGCACCAGGAAGCAAAGAGCGTAACGGGAGGACTCATCAGGAGCTTAATGAATCAAATGAAACAGATATTTGAGGTGGGAAGACGGTATCAACGGTATCTTGGCTACGTAGCGGGCACATTGTATATAGGGTAATGTCTCAAATGCCGAATGCCTTTCTATTACCGAACGCAATAAGATTCTTACCTATATTCGGTAATAGATGGGCATTCGGTAATTGAGACATTACCCTAAGCTGTTATTTTGTTCAAGTTTGTTGGAGTTTTTTTTTACTCAAGATGTTTCTTCTGCCTGTCTATATAGAAGACCTAAGGATGCCAGCACGATAAAGGATCAATGAAGAAAAGAAGAAAATTAAGACGCAAATAAGAGAAGAGGA
>LQNS02278139.1:6211339-6241085 GCA_001587735.2 Parhyale hawaiensis
TCGAGTTACCAAGAAGTCTTTGCGGTTATCCTGCCGTCCAGAATATTATCTCTGTTCCCTTGCTATACTGATCGAAATACAGAATACATGTTAAATTGGTTGTTTGGTACGACAAAGCATGAACCACGCGCTGAATTACAAGACGTTTAATTACTCCCGATACCTTGTGCTCGCCCAGGATCGAATTCTGTGCCGTAATTTCCCTAACATAAAGTGCGGCGCATATTTTGTTCCGTATTCTCTTCGTAGTTGGTGCTTCCCTCATAACTATTTTTACTGCTCATTCCGTCGCATGTCTGTTAAGATTCCTATTACCCGTTTTGTGGCAAAGCGAGAACATATAAAAAAATAAGGGCAAATATACCGTACCCTGGTATTCTGAATGAATCTGTTACACGCAGAGTTGCCTTCCCAGAAGGTTGGCAGCGGCAGAGCTCGGCAGTTTCTGTGGTCGGCTCGCTTCCTAACAAAGGGATGTCTGAGGCCGCCTCATCCAAATGTTTACATTCCTCCTGAAACGCTGGGTTATTGTATGTTGGCCACAAATTTTTGGTCGTCTTGGCTGCTTCCTTCTTTAAGCAGTAATTATTAAATTCCCTTTCTATAGTCCTCTCGGAACGACAGCAACAAAAAAAATCCGTATGAAAATGAATTTTTTATACAAACGCGACCCGGACAAACTCGCTTAAGAAACAGGTGACTCGCATCAGCCAATCGGCGACAAATTCCACGAAAGCACCGAAAACAGCCTATACGGCAACACTTCTATTATATTGGTGCATATAGGTCCACAGCATAGGAATGAGTCACACTCTAAATTTCACAGTCTAGTTAAAGTTATTCATTATTTGGCATAAGCAATAAATTAGGTCGCGCTTCAAGAACTCTCATTTCTGTATGATGGCGAGCATTGAAAGCAATTTCACGTAAACCTCAACTCCAAGTACGTGCCTCGTACTCACATATAAGCAACAGTTGAACAGAATTTTCAGTTCACTAATTTCAAAAGACTTTTTATTCGACAGTTTGTCACTTCGAAAAACAAATGCTATACTTTTGTAGAAATACCTAAAGAATGTAAATTGAACCAAATTTTCACTCGGTATGTTACCTCGTCGAAGTTAAGTTTCTGCAGCTCTTCCTCTACTGTATTTAAGGATGGTCCTAGCACCCGTAACTTAAGCACAAAAATAAAGGAAAATCTCTGTTGGCGGGAAAATGAAAATCGTTTGTGCATGTGCCCGGAGCGCACAAAGTGTACTTTTCTGAAGTTAAGGGAAAATCAGTGAGCTAAATACACTTGGTGTAGTTTCGTGCATCCCGGCCCTGAATTGTAAGTAAATCGAATCAGTAATAATGCCTCGGTGAAACTTTTTTTTTTTCAAAAATCTATCTATTTTGTTAATGCATTTAAGCGTAAGTTTGAAGGGATTGGTATGAGAGTCGTAAACAGTGAACTTTGTTATATCAGCCAGAATTGCATTCATTTTTTGATGGTACTGATTTTATCTAGAATAGCAACACCTCTTCCTTTGTCGGGTCTGCACACGACAACGTAATTTTCTTTGTGGAAATTTAATTATAAAGATAGATCAGATTTTGAAAAAAATGGAGAAAATACTTAATGCTTGTCGTGCGAGGTGTAAATGCTATTACACGTTTCTTTTATTTTATTTCTTACTTCAGCAAACGAGAAATAAGGTGTAGTGGTTGAGATTTTAGTCTGTTGGCTAAGCCAGCAAAACCAATGAAATGTTTATAGTAATCCGGGTTGAATACGGGTCGGTGAAATTCCAGGCCAAAGAATAACAGAACTTTACGTCGGGGTTGAAGAGTAACATTTGAGTAGTTGAAGATTACGCTATCTGGTGCTCATAATGCGTTTAACTTTCTGCTGTGGAAGGATTTTATTCTATCTATGAATTTTCTATTGTTACGTTGTACGAAATGAACAAGACTGAGAAAATTAAGAAATGGAAATGAAATTTTAATTCGGGATAGAAACTGTTTAACTGAATTTGTATGGTTGGATGGTTTATAATATTACGTACTTTGTTGAGTTTGAATTTCTAAGTCTAAGAGTTTAGATTGCCGAAGCTTGTACATAGTTAGCTGTTCTGGAGTGATTGATGGTATAAACGGAAACGAAGGAATTTGGGGATGACTTGATGGGCTTTGCAGCAGGTGAGGAAGTTGACATCCAGCTTCGATTTTTCATGTTTCCTGGAAAAATTTTCATATTTTTTGAAGATTGATACGCCGTGTTGTCTATAACCATGTGATATTGTGGCGGTTATTGATTTATTTACTGGAAATCTAATTTTAGGGAGTAAGAGGTAGACGAGGCTAATGATGAACATTTTGCAGTTGGCTGTACGGACGGTTCAGAACAGTAATTATTGAATTTTTCGTAGCTGTGAGGTAGTTTTTCGAGAGGACACTGCGTCTCCCGCAGTAAGTCGCGTGAGAGAGTGCAATGTATGGGTCGTTCTGGGTGGGGTATGGCCAACAAACTGTAAAAACTAATCCATCGACCACACTCCAGAACAACAGAGCCTAACTGTAGGTCGGTGGGGTAGTTAAAAAATATATATATATATACCAAGACAAAAATCAATTACTAACTGGAAGTAGACTAAATTTAATGTTCAACGTTTCGGGATGAAAAATCCCATCATTAGAATAAAAAGTTTATTTATAGGTTTTAGGTTAGTTTTTTTTTCTGATATTGGGATTTTTCATTCCGAAACCTTAAATTATAAGTTTAGTCGACTTCTATTATGTACAGAATCAGGGATGGCTATTTGATCGTACTGTGTAGTGGCACAAGCTCCAGTCTAATGGTTGATCAATTGAGCGATCAAAAAAGGGGGGCAGTGCAATAGCAACAGCGTATTCTAACAGCTGCACTGCCCGCTGTACGAGGTTGCTTAACTAAATGTCACGTCGCATTACAGTAAAAATGCTGCCGCTAGTGAAGTTTTGAAGTTAAAAGGCTTATTGGACGCATACTTACTGAAGGTGCCAGACAAACCAACTGGAGTGGTTATGAACGCTGTGATGGTAATTCAAAATTCGCAATTAGCCCTCCCGCTGGTCACAGAATGCAGTATACCTCGGCACAAGATGGGTGGTGTAACACTAGGTGGATTTCGCCCCAAGAATCATCAAGGTATCATGGTAGGTAAGGAGTTAAGCTACCAGTGACTTAGAATTAGATAGCTGGCAGAAGTCGGACCAAGTAGCCCATTCCAGAAGAGCATCCGACACTCACGCTCCGGCCGTCTATGAGCTATTTGCAAGCCATTGGGGCTTTCGAAAAAGAGAAAAAGCTTTGCCAAGAAGTTGATTGTGCAAGCACGATTATTAGCTACAGAACCGCGGATCTCGGTAACGTTATGCTGCCGCAATTCTGTCTACGATAATTTAACAGATTCACAAACTACACAAAAGAAGTACAACCTCTTAAAGATGCTGGATATTCCGTACAGTGAAGTTCACTGTAAATTCATCGTTGGTAAACCGACAAACAGTAAATTCATCAAACCGTAAATTCATCAAATGGTAATTAAAGAATATTAAATAAAAAAGTAATGACTAAACGAACACATAACTGAACGAGAGTCACCCTAACGAGCGCGACTGGAATGAGCAGATATTGGACTAGGCATGTTCCTACACATGCGTGAACTAGAATAAGCAATGTAACACTTGAACAGTACCAGAATCTAACTTAGCTTATCCCAACCAAACCTAGTGTAGCTTAATTGGTAAATTTTTTAAAAAACCAATATGGCGCACAGCTAATTCGCTACTAGATATTGACAGTAGTCTACCAGAGAAGTGCAGTGATATCCATAGATATCCGTCGGAAGTGCATAGTTTTGGAGATATATGACTTTGAAGTTTTTTTTTATTGTTTTTCTATAGGAGAAAATAACCGGCGTCATTAGGGGCTCGCTAACTACTCCATAGGAACCTTATTAACCCAACTCAATTTAACCAAACCCAACCTAACCTTAACTTTAAATTAGTTTGATTATATTCGGTTAGGTTAGTTTGAGTCAGGTTTTGTTAGGTTAGGTTAGGTTAGGTATAGGGTACGGTTAGGCTAGGTAGGGTTGGGTTAAATTAGGTATGGCTGGATTAGGTTAAGTTATGACGGGTTAATAACGTTCTTATGGGGTCGCCAGCAAGCCTATAACGACCCCGGCTATTTTCTCCCATAGAAAAACAATGGGAACTTCAAAGTCATATATCTCAAAAACTGTGCATTTTCGACACACATATATATATATATATATGTATATAGAGGCCACGCTTTGTCAAACCACAGCAGAAAAAAAAAGTGGTTCAGGATACCATCTCCAAACTCTCTCTTGACCTTGACCTACATCAATCTTGCACTGACGGGAAACCATATATTAAGGGCACCATCCAGAAAATTTACCAACTTCTACTTTAAAAAACGGGTTTTGATTAAATTTGAGTATGTAATTCATGTTAACAAGAACATGTTACATACAAAGTTTCATTTCAATCGGTGCAAAATTTTCGGAAATATTTTGTTTTTTTCGAAAATTTTGGTAATTTTTAAATTGAGAGGAGGCATATTTTATTGAAGCTAGCATCACCAAATTTTGTGAGGATAAATTACATACACATAAAAAATTTCCCCTGATATGTCCAAAATATACAGAACAGGTACCAAAAATATCACGATGCGTTTAATACTTTGTCCAGTGACTGTAAGTACGCAATCGGACCACTTTCGAGGCACAGACCCAGGCCTGNACACATATATATATATATATATATATATATATATATATATATATATATATATATATATATATATATATATATATAGAGGCCACGCTTTGTCAAATCACAGCAGAAAAAGTAGTTCAGGATACCATCTGCATAGACTCCCTCATGACCTTGACCTACATCAATCTTGCACTGAGGGGAAACCAGTAATTAAGGGCACCATCCGGAAAATTTACCAACTTCTACTTAAAAAACGGGTTTTGATTGAATTTGAGTAATTCATGTTAACAAGAACATGTTACATACCAAGTTTCAGTTCAATCGGTGCAAAATTTTCGGAAATATTTTGTTTTTTCGAAAATTTTGGTAATTTTTAAAATTGCTATGAGGCATATTTTATTGAAGCTAGCATCACCAAATTTTGTGAGGATATACTACATACACATAAAAAATTTCCCCTGATTTGTCCAAAATATACAGAACAGGTACCAAAAATGTCACGATGCGTTTAATACTTTGGCCAGTGACTGTAAGTACGCAATCGGACCACTTTCGAGGCACAGACCCAGGCCTTTACTTTTGGAGGCCTTGGTTAAGCCCGATGCAGACGAGAAACACATTATGCCAGGAATGGTATTTCGCCAACACCTGCTCTACGAGGACTCTTCGAAAAACTTACCTGAGGAGCAAGTGCGGCAGGATGCATATGTTAAGTCTAGACCAATCTTTTTCGTCGCATTTAATCAATTCAAAGCAATTTTCAAACCAATTTTCTCCGTTAGGTATTCACAATTACGGCATTTAGAACCTGCATTTGTCTTAAAATTTTACTGTAATTGGCTGCAATTCTATCAACAGTTTGAAAAGTATGAAAGGAATTTGTATCTAGTTCACTGATGGTACCCCTCAAGAGCATAGGCTGGGCCATAGGGTTAGTTTAGTTAGGTTTGTCGATCCTATGTTATGGGGACCGTCTCCCACGACGATTTTGCGTTCACGTAAGCTTTCCTGCGCGCGCTACCACTAAAATAAACACTACCTAGGCAAACCTAACCTACCCTTACCGAACCTAACCTCCTTATCTAACCTCCTAACCTAACCCAATCTAACCTCTCTAACCTTACCTAACGTTACCTAATGTTACCGAACCTAACCCAACTTAAGCAGCGATACAGCGAGCAGCGCGGCGCACCAACGTGAACGCCGCTCACGCGCACACGATCTGCGCACACAAATCGTCGCAAGAGACGATAGTGCGGACCGACAACCCCTGTGGGCTCGTGTAGATTACCTTCGACATTAGCTAGGCCTTCGGGGAGTGTCTTTCGTGCCAACTTTGCTTCTTTCCCGATTTCATACTCCTACTTGGCAATGCTTTATTCTGTTCTTCCTCTTTTTTCCCGACTTGTTGTTCTCATGTACGTTGATCCTGTGCGGGAACACCTTCGTACATAGGTTCCCAGTTTCTATCCGCATACCATATGTGCCTTGCTCTTTCATCAGTGATATCGTTATGCTCGGAAACTGAGGCTTAACTTCCTGACTAACTAGCTTGGAAAATAACTTGATACTTTTGGAAAATCGTTGCATCATATGACCTGTTTCTCTGAAGGTATAAAGAAAGCATATACAAACGAAGATACAGTAAGTGAATTTTAATGTTAGGTAAATTCACTATCTATAATGAATTAAATTGACACAATATGTAAGCGCGGAAGCATGTGCATCTACCAAAATACTAGACAAATGACTTGACGGCTCAAAGAATGGTACTTAATTTCTTGAAGTGCCGTGGTCGAGCACAGGGTCATGTGAGTGGACTTTGTGGCGCTCGGTGCTCAAGTCGGCAAACTTGCTTTGTCTGCACAGCTACCATGGGGCACTTACCCGCTCAGAAATGGGAGGACAAGGGAGCGGGTCGTTGAACCTGTCGCCAGTAGCACCATAACTCTTAGCGACGCGTGCTTGATAGCAGCCGTATTACCACTCTGATGGGCCAGTTGGCCTATATCTGAAGCACGAACAAGCGCGTGTGGATTTCCCAGTAAATAGTCCAGTCAAGTTGACTGCACATCCACTGCTTCTCTAAGCTTATACAAGTTGGCCTGCTAGCGACCAGTACGCTAAGTGGGATCATGATAGTTAACATTATCGGAAGGATTAGCAGCCCACCGACGCCGCGGTGAACTGCGTTATTTATGTTCGTTGGTTTCACATCCAGGGTTATTACCTTGACGTCGATACCACAAGTTATTGGCTGGAAATGTTTCCACAAATGTTGTACGCAAGAATACAAATGGGACTGGAATGTTGGACATGAGTATAAAATTGTTGTGAAATAAATTTCTTGACCCTATCTAGCTCAAAATATTATGATCCAAGGAAGGGACATGAGCATGTTGTTAGATGGAACCCATGCGTAGGAGTAATCCCACACAGAATTAATGAATATGGAGGGGAATAGCAAGCTAGGAAAGAGGAAGAACAGAGCAAATAACCATCAGCACGAGTTTGACTGTAAAAGGAAGCGAAGTGAACAGTGGGCATGAAAGACAGACGCCTCGAAGGCCTGGCAAAGGCTAAGTTAATCTACAGAGTTGCCCTGAGGCAAGTTCTCCGAAAGTGCAAAACTGGGTCTGTGCCTCGACAGCGATCAGACGACGTGCCGTCAGTCCCTGGTAAATTTTTAGACGCAGCCTGATACTTCCGCTACCTCCTCTGTAGATTTATATGTCTAGAAAGAAAACTTCATTCAGGCTGTTGAAAGCTGCATATTAACGATAGTGAATTTTCTCTCCAGATAAGCGAGCAATAGGGCGAGTGTGTACCAAAAATCAGGCTGCTGCTGTTGTTGCTGCTAATACTTTTGCAAGTAACTGCACCGATCAGAGACTCATCGTGACGTACAGACCTAAGGGCCGGATGCACAAACGCCATTACGTAAACTGTACAGTTCATCGAAGAAATCCAGTATCGCGGCTCGAATTTTGTCACTTTTTTACTTTAATCTTTACAAAGTAAGTTATGATCAAAGTGTTTTGAACCTCCAACCGATGCATACCTAAATAATAGACTGAGAAGGTAAATCGAGGCGTGAAAATGTTAAACCTCATCAGTTATATGGTTGCCTTCTTGCCTGCGGCTGTGCAGTTACGAAGGCATTTGAGCATCCGGGACCTAGGCCTGTAGTTTAGGAGGCCTTGCGTATACTGGTCTTGAACGCCATCAGTGTCAGCCGGTAGCCGTGGACCGTGGGCAAGAATCAACAGTTCAACACGCTGACTGTATTTCGATGGGCTGGAGAAAGCGGCAGCTCGACCTCTCGGCTTCGACACTTATAAAAAGAAGCTCTCGGCCCGTTAAACCTCTTTCGCCTACTGACTCTCGCAGCGCGAGGGGGCGTCTCTCTCTTTCTTTTCAAGGCATGATTAATGCACGAGCTGTTTCAATTCCCTATTTTTATTGGTGTAGCATAGTCACTGGATGCTACTCAACATACTCTCTGCTCGATCTCTATAGTAACGAGACTTACAACCAGTAATTTTCACTAGTTTCAATTGTATATAGGTTTTTAACTATACTACTATCTATAATACTTATAGTGTCGTTCGTTCTTCCTTCGTGTGTTAGGCCTGAATTCACTGTTCAACTCGTACATGGAATTACATGAGAAATTCGGTATCTGTGCTACAGCTAACGCGAGAGGCAAATATTTTGACGATTTTTGTCCTTCATTCTTCATTGTTTTGCGCTTTATTGAGGTCAGGAAGCTAGCGTATCTGTGATACGGCTGGTGACTAATCTCTCGGCCACAGGCCAGGTCTTTTTAATTGTTTATACGCCCGAAAGTTTAATGAATAAATTTTGGAGAACCTGTACCGTGGTTTACTGCCAAAGGAATTCCACGGGTCCAGTTAGACAGAGGGACTTGTAAATATAATCCACGGGCCACGTAGATACGTAGATACAGCAGTTTCAGTAATTATCAGCAAAAAGGCTGGTCGTATAACATATCATACATCGAATCTCGTGTTTGTGATGTTGAAGGGGAATAGCCATGGTACAATGCGAAGGTTTCACTGAACTATTTGAAGCGCCTTAAGCCAGACCGTGAACGTTTCATTGGTGCTGCTAACTTATATAAATGTTCCACGGATCCAATCATACGCGGAGGTCAGCAGTTCTGTGCAGCTGGGGAAGGTCTGTTTAATAATTTTTATGCCCCTGGGCTTTTCTGAATGAACGGGTAAGGACCTGGAAAATTTCCATGTGGGTGTGGGCACTAGGAGTGCTAGCAATGCTCAATTCAAGGGAGGGGGAGGGGCATGCAGCGAGACACAAAAGCTAGGCCCTAAGCAATACATTTTTCTAGGCCTCATTTCCAGTGAAGGGCGCGTGTAACTTTTCAGGGAGGGAGTGTGTTCCTCATGGTGCTCTCCTGGCTACTCCATTGCAAGGAATTGGGGATATTATCAACCAAGAAAATGGACTTAATATATCACATATCAAGTCCCAGTGTTAAAAGTTTCACGGGTCTGTCTGAAAGGCCTTACAAAGCCGTGAAAGTTTCACCACGGGTCCAACTAGTAGTTATAACCATGCCTAATGGAGAGCTTGGGGCGGAAACATAGGTAATGAAGAGTCGCTGCCTGCAGACGATAGCCTTATGGCCTTGAAAATAGTCTCGATTGACGTCTTGCCTCCGTATCGTATGTTTCCACCACACACACACGACAGCGCGGAACTTGTCGGCTGCACCTGAAGCTTGTTTACATGTAGAGTGAAATTTTGATAAATAGTGCATGAAGAGTAATGCTAACCAAAACAAAGATAATGGTGTACAGATGTCCCTACTGCAGGGGCGCAATAGCATTATACAAAGAAAACAATATCCTATCATAGAGAACGGCAAATCACGTGACTTTACCGCCTCACAAGTTGCAAGGCTGTAACCCAAATGAATTGTAAATTTCAGTGAAAAATGTTTCAATACTAATCAAAATACAGCTGCCATGACCATCCTAGCAATTATCTCACATTTTTTTATTCTTCTGTGCGTGAAAGTTTTAATATCAGCAGAATTACCCGAGATACGATCGACCCGAAGGCTGTAGTTTTTTCGACACAGATAGAACACGTTGCATCTTCTGCGGACGATGCCTCGCGAAGTGACTGTCATATGTCCCGATTTTTCATTCATATGCAGCGAAAATGCAGGACTTACAACGAACTATCCTCTGCATCGGACCTAAGACGATACTAACCTGACAGAAATTGAGACCTCTATTCCGTATCACTTTGTAGTTAATACCACTGGCGGATCCAGGAGGGGTGGCATTCATGGCATTTGCCCCCCCCTCGGAATTTTGGGGGAGGCATTCATAACAAAATCCTCCCCCCCCCCCGGAAATGATACTGAACATACTTTTAACAATTTGTATATGAAATAAAGCGTTCTGAAAATGAAATGAAGAATTTTCTCAAGATTATTTGTGCTGAGCCCATTTCTCTTCTTTGCTATAAATTAGTTTTGTTCGTATAAAAAGTAAAACCAACGTCGTAACGAAAAATGTGACTAAAAAACTGTTTTGCATGTTTTTATGAAAAATCATTCGCATACTGAGTCGCCAGCTGATAGAGGTTGCTGCCACTTGCCGCCAGAATGCGACAGGAAGGACTTGAAGTTAATTCGTTCAGCGTGATCTTCAGCAGGAAACTGAACTCTCCTACTGCTACACGCGTTACTAACAATAACAATGGCTGCAAACACTGGGTCGTGTGTCAAGAGAGCAGAGTGAAATATTGATACATCAGAATAACTGTTATGCGAACGGCCAAAGTGGCAAAGTTTGTCTTTTTCCTTTCAAATATCTCTCGTATAAGTGCAACAAATCATGAAGGGTAAGTTACTCAACTATGACGAACAAGCTAGAATATTGTGAAGAAAAATTACTTCACACTATCCATAAGTAGCGCTTTTAGGTGAAATATTCCATTATATAGCGATTAAGATGTTTAAGACCGTAATGGTGCTTCAAGGACGGTCCAACTATGGAATAAAAAGACAGTTCAAGTAAAAATTTTCCAGGATTATTGATGATAGACGGCACAATAGAATCCAAAATAGTTGAATACTGTATTTTTATTATGGATGCCATTTACTTGAGTATCAGTGTCTATAGCTCCATTGGCAAAGCCAATGGCGGATACAGGGGAGGCATTCATGGCATTTGCCTCCTCCACAGGATTTTTTTGCTGAAGGGCATTCGATACAACGAATGTGCCCCCTCACGAAATGATACTGAACATTTTTAAAGAACTGGTACATGAAAGAAAGTGTGTGATTGTAATTTAAAAAGAGATATTTTAACATGAATATTGGTGCTGATAACATTTTCTTGACCATTTCCTATTTTCCCAGCATTCTCTGTGAAAAAAAAGCATTCATCTGACGAGAGATGCCACATATTAACACTTTAGGTTGTAGCAACCTGAAGCCAGAAAGCGGCAGGAGTACGTAGTATAATTTACGAGGATTCTTCATCACCAATTACTGTGTCTACCATACGCCTGATGTTTTTTTTTTTCGTGTACTGTAGGTGGTGGATGGTATCTACTTGGTGTAATTTTGAATTACTTTTTTTTTCACAGTGATGCTATAGCATTTGGAGAGCGCTAGTTTGTGGTCACCAATTTTCCTCTGGGTCGACGTTCTGGAATTCCATGTAAAATTTAGTCAAAGATAACATTAAGGCGAATGTAATGCAAGCTAGTGCGCTCATAAGAAACAAAAGGTGGTTCTTGGTTAAACTCTCATAGGACAACAGGCGGGTTGGACTCAATTTTCCCTATATCTTTTACTAAGTGTAAAAGATCGCCTGTGTTATTTTCGTTTGTGGTTATACATTTGTTACTTATGAGCCTCGGAAGCTGTATGGCCACTGTAAGGCCCAGATGAATAAGATTACTTTGGTTGATTAATTATGAAAATAAAATGAAAACCATATATATATACACGCAAGCCTCAAGGAAAAATATGTAGGCAACTCATGAATGCTAAAAGTACATGCTTACTTTGTTGAGCGTGTTCAAATACTGGTCGTATTTGTGACGCAAAAGACTATTTCTAAAATGGCATAGGAATCCGTTATTTTAGACTACTACGTCTGTAGAAGGTAGTGAAATATTCAAAGACATGGCATAGATTTCCTCCCCATGATATCTCAGACATATCAAACTAAACTTTACGCAAATTGCTCACGTATAGAGCAATTCAAATGTTAAAGCTTCGTTCCCTGGTCTGTTGGGGTTTGGAATTCATTGCCGGCCGGCATCAGCTTTCGGGCGTGTTGCCTGCAGGCGTTTAAGTCAGCGGTTACTGGCTTTTTGTTTGATTTCTTTTAGCAGCATTGTGGGCTTCCCAGTGTTGCGCCAAGTGCTTCTTTTGGATAAGGCCACCTGTCCATGGGGGCCAGAGCGTAAAGTTTTAATACCATATTCTATAAGACAAAAAAAAATCGCGGAACCTTCATTGCCTCCAGAAATGAACTGCCTCGCCCAAACAACATAATTCTTTATACAGTAGAGTTAGGAAAAATCTGCTATAAATCGTTTACCGCATGCCCACTTGCCTAGGATTGAAAGGAACACCAACGTAGCTATTATAATTGTAAATCTGCTGAAAAAGCTGGCTTAATTTTGCCTAGGAGTCGCTTCAGACGGTGACGACATTTGTTATTCGATATCGGGCAAGTAGAAGTAGTTTAACTAGCGCTGATCACAATGTCTATATCGCGCCGAACTATTCCTGTGGTTTAACACAGCCTCATGCCCCACTAGGGCGCGTTTTAAATTGTCAATGATTTTTGTCTCTGCTTTTCTGCTGGTAGGTCTCAAGCCTGCTTTTGGGTCGAGGCGTTGACCTGCTTTGGGTCGAGGCGTCTGCCTCCTGTATGGTCGTTGGTGACCTGCAGCGAAGGGATGTCGGAGAGGCGTAGCTTATCATATCCCTCCCCAATCAGTACTGAAGCAAGACTAAATATCTCGCTTGCTAACAGAAAGTCCTCAACGACCCCAATACAGGAATTATTACGGATCCTTCTTTAATACTGAAGATTACATTTGAAATTTGAAGTAGTAACGTAATGGATATTTTAGTGTTTGCAGAAGAGTATGGAGTTTCGTGATGAAACTTGCAGAAAGTGAGTTTCAAGCATCCCGTTAAACTGCCCTCGTATATGCATGGGACAAGGCTCTAGTCCATTACGGGGGCATTAGTTAGCTGAAAGAAAAAAAAACTGCATCACGAATATGGAAGTATAGGCTGTAAACAGTAGTTAATTTGGCGACAAGGTTCTGCTCCGTCTACTGATAACAAGAGCACTAGGTAATAAAAGGAGGAAACCAGTAGAAACTAATTATTATATGGACTACTGTTTTTCAACTTTTTCCAATTTCTTACCTTGAAATGCAATTTTGCAACTATAAATAACCCCTCGTGGTAGCATACCCAGTAGGTTAGATTGCACGGTATACCGGGGACCTAGTCTTCAGAAAATGACGGCGGTGAGTTTGTGATTGAGCTCTTCATTGTTCCGGTTCCTAGTAAAGGTTCCACTAGAAAATAGGTATCATACTGGCAGGCGGGATCTTCCATTAATGAAACTAAAGTTGTATTGGTAATAGTTAAGTAGCAGGAAAAAAATCTACGTAAGTCAAAAGAAAATGATTTACTGGAAATGCTCTGGGCTTACCGTTAGCTGGATACAAGCTAACCAAGTCAAACCTATACGGGTGAAATTTGACGAATATATAAAAAAGCGTCTGTTTAGCGTCGAAGTTTCAATTGCTACGAAAAGATTCAGTTGAAGGAAACTTGCGAAGTGGATTATGCCCGAAAGGAACGAAAACTCTTACCAAGACCGAGCCTCCCGAGCTGCTACGAAGAAATTCAGCTAAAAATATGCAATATAGCTTAATTTGTCAGGGTTACTCCAAGGAAAGAAACTGAATAGTATCTCGACTGGTTTTCAGTAGATGAATCGTAAATCTTCAACGGTCCAACCAAAAGAGATTGGAAGCAAGATCGGCTCGACCAACAACTGTATTGTATATAGTGATGACAAATATACATCCATTACTCCAAATATATGGATCTGGGTTAATTTCCCCTATAATTGCCTACACAGTTTCAAATAGTGCCAAATTTAAAAGGATTGATGGAAGGAGGCATTAACAGCTATGCAGCTGACTTACTGATTGGCTGCACGACTCGTTGGGTAGCCAGTGATTGGTGAGAAATGGGCAGCCATTGAAGAACAAGATGAAAAATTCCCGGCCCGAGCTGCGATGTATGACGGTGCTCCCTTAAACTCGCCGAAGAATAATGCGGTGTGTCGGAATGAAGGGATGCATATGCATAGACTCCTAGATCAATATGCCCAAGTGGCGGTGCTTGATGGTGCAGCTACTTCATGCCTGTAAGGGCAATCGCTGCTTTTATTGCAGTTTCAGTTTCAGTCGAAATAATAAATGCAGTCGTCCATAGCGGATCTGATAAAGAAAACACATGGTTAGTTTTGTATCTGTTTTTAGAAACCCAAATTCCACTGCCAGAGATGGGCATGTAACTTTAGTAACGGTCACGACCCAAGTAGCGGGCTTTACTTTACGTAACTAGTAACTGTATCACCCTAGCAATAGTAAACTGTGCTTGACTGCCCACTGAAAATCCCAAGTTCCATGAGGGTAAATTGATGAAATTTTGAAAAAATCTTCAGGCAACAGAACGTCATCACACACAAAATGTAATGCCAATACGAGATGCGTTTATAAACATACACAAATTCGAAGCAAAATGTCGACCTTGAATGACGATCCTCAAGTTTTATCCCAAAATTACCTAAATAGGCTAAAAATAATTTTTCAATTCAACATTTAGCCAGTGCTCATGAAGGTATGTACCGACCTAAAAATTAAATGTCTTGAATTTGTTAAAGAAATCAGAAATTGCTTTGAACTTCATTTTGCACAATCACTACCTATAGGTACAGGGTTGTGCTAGGTCCGGTAAAGTAAAAGGAACACTAATGAATGCAACTNAAACGCTGACTTAGGATCCATACTTTGGATCGAGGCCATCGCCGTCAGAAAACAGGCATACAGACAATCATCAGTTGCAGGACGTCCGATAAAACGAGAATAAATAAAAATTATGCGTGCGCTACGTGCAGGATAGGAGAGGCATTCTAGGTTGATTGTGAATACTGGTGAAGTTAATCAAAACGATTCTTTGGGAATGAAACTGATCCAAGTCGTTCCACATTAGTTCTTGAATATCCCTCATATCCTCGTCCCCCACCCACCTCCGGAAGGTGCCGCAGCTAGCCGCTACGACACACACGTACAGCGTTTGAGCTACACCACACCTGGCGGACTCTCCAGACCAATACTCTTACGGCCTACGAGTGGCTAGAGATTTTTTAAGCATTTGAACATACGGACTTGTAACAAAGGAACTATAGTCTGACCATTTTATGAAGGCGGTTTGGTCGTGGTCAAATTCCTCTACAGCGGGGCCAATCCTATGAATATTTCTAAGATTTCTCTATATGCAGTTAGTGGGCATGTCTAAGATATGGGCCGAACAAAATCTCAGATATACTCATAGAATTAGCAGCGCTATAGAGGAATATGAGCACGACCGAACCGCCTTCATAAAATGGTCAGACTATAGTCGAGCAATTTGCGAGGCGTCGCTGGCAGTGTTGCGTTTGTCAAGCACCATATTGGGGGTCCTGGCAGTGTTGCGTTGGTCAAGCAGTATATTGAGAGGCACTAGCAGTGTTGCATTTGCTAAACAGTTCGCAATTTAAAGCTTGTTAAATTCATGATCATGAACATATTTATATCTTGCCGGTCGGTGGTGTACCTGTGACTGTTTTTTCAAGAGAGCTATGGCGGAGAAGACAAAGCTTAACTGGAGGGAAGGTAAATCAATAGTTGAGGGCACCAAAAAATCTCACCAGCAACACCTGCTCCTCCAATTACACACAGAGCGACCGAGAGCTTGCGATCACTCAACAAAGTTGGGTCAGCTGAGGCCGTCCCAGCCATTTGGGGCTGATGAGGGGGTCCTGCTGCAAGTCTGTCACCAGCGTGAGTTGTCGGTATTGTTGCTCTGTGTGATGCCTCCTGCAAGTCAGTATAAAAGTCACGATCAGTTACAAATACCTAGAGCTAGAACTAGTCTGAAGCTGCAGGGCATTCATCTGAAGCTGCAGGGCATTTATCTGAAGTTAAAGGGCATTCATCTGAAGCTGAAAGGCATTCATCTGAAGTTGCAAGGCATTTATCTGCAGTTCCACATTAGTCAAGACTCAAAAGTTATTTCGCCGCTAAATTGAATGCACAATGGGAATTCAAATATGCTCCTGCTTTCGTTACTAATATGCAGCTGAAGGATACGCCATAACAATGGACTCTAATCGTCATGAAAAATGAGTGGTCTCTGTTTCCATGTATCAATCTCTTAGATAACATAAAAAATTATGTTAGCGAGCAGCAGAGCATCAATGAACTTAATTAAATTCTCCTATTTACAGTATACTTGAACTTTATTTCATAAAACTTTCTGCACTTCAGTGAAAACTACTTCGTCGAACGAAGAAAGCAAGGTGGAAAAATAACTACTGAGACAACTATACTGTGTAAAATCGTTTCTTCTGTGTTCCGTTTCATCTATTCAATTTGTATGTCGTCAGTTGAGAGCAACTATAAATTCAAGGTATGAAGAAGACAACATGAAAAACCGGACTAAATGGCAGCGCTAAGAGAAGATATAAATATCTTCATTTTTGGACCTCATCATTAGCCAAACAAGAAGTGCATTCATTTCAAAAAGGAGAAGTCCAACTTCGGTCAGCTTCTCCAGCCTAGTCTCATTTTAACTTATCAATCTCCATCAAAGCGTAAGATAACAACAAAATTTGCAACCGGGCTTATTTTTTACTATTTTGTTAAGAGCTTGATACGAAAGATAGAAACATAAAAATATAGAAAAGCATGAACACACAACGGTGTTTATTAATATTAGTGAAAAATAGCAAAACCGTGAGCAATTTTATGCTGATAAATGACAGCTGATAGCCGTGAGGGTATGAAAAGATCCAAAATAATAAATTTAGCTTATAAAAATGCATGTGACATGTCAGGGAATAATGGAAAAATACTCTACAGAAATAACTACAGTTCAATCAAACTACACAACTTAAACCGTGGTCAAGGTCCCACTACACAGGCAAACACTGCTTGGCAAACTGCAGCAGGATCAATACCCATGGGGCCAGCACAGCCAGTCAAGAAGGTGAACAGAACAAACTTGCAGCGGTAGGAATATGAATAGGCAATGGAGCAAAGTGGGCCCAGAGGACAGAGTAACACACCCTATGGGATACCTTGGGGCGCTAATCTGCTAAAAGGAAAATAGGTGAACCTTACTAAACTCACCCTAAGACCTAAGGCCCATCATATGTTGCCTGAGGGTCCGTAAGACCTAAGGCTCATCTTATCTTTTCTGGGGAACCCTAAATCCCGAGGCCCATCCTGTATTTCCTGAAAGACCCAAAGACCTGAGGCCTATCATACGCTCCCTGAGGGAGCCTAGGCCCATCCTATCTGCCTGAGGGACAATAAGACCCATCCACTGATCCCTGAGGAACCCTAAGACCAAAGGCCCATCCTATGTATACTTCTTGAAGGACCCAAAGACGTAAGGCTCATCCAAAGCTCCCTGGAGGACCCTAACACTCATTCAATGATCCCTGAGGGACCCTAAGACCTGAGGCCCATTGTATGCTCCCTGAGGGACACTACCTACATGCAGTTGTTGATGCGTGGTTACCAAGAACTGAACTTGCCAACATCTAATGGTGGGAAATGAAACAATTTTCCACACTGGATTGCAACACTGGATAGTTAATATCTTTTATGACTCAGAAAAATGTTTTATATGTGCATTAACAAGATTATATCTCCTAGGACTGAGAAAATGGTTTATATGCGCATTAACAAGATTCTCGCACACCTCGAGTGCACTCAATGCACCTAATCACGGCAAATGGCAGCCAAGAGCCTCACCAGTTCATAAGCCGTCCAGTCGCTGGGCTCTTCCTTCTCTGATGGGAACTCAGCTGCTTGCAATTGCTGCTGCATGGCAACACCTTCCATAGTAGCAAGAGCAGAAGGGGCGGGGCTGGGACCTGAAACTTGCAACGAGATACAGAAGTGAGATGAGACTATCCCGACATCCTAAACTGAACACCACCAAGCCTTGTTTTACCATTATTTTAATGAAATACAAAGGGAGATGAGACTATCCCGACATCCTAAATTGGACACTACCAAGCTTTGTTTTAGTAGGGTAGAATGGGGTGATTTCGCCGCGGGTGTTTTTTTTTTCTAATAGAGCCTATATCTCAAAATGAAACTGACATACAGGCAATCTGGAAGTGTCCAGTGGTAGAGGAGTTACGAAGGATCAAATTAGGCTATTTGAGATGTATTTCATTGCTATAGGGAGGGGGAGGGGCAGTAAATAATAATAGTAATGAAAAAAAAAAAGTGGCGAATTCACCCCATGGCAAATTCACCCCATGGCAAAATCACCCAATTTTACCTAACAAAAAATGGGGGTGGCGAAATCACCCCGTAGCGGGGTGTTTTCACCGCTGCGTACCACATTTTTGCAAGTCCTTATTACAGGTCAAAAAAAAAATATTTAGAAAAAAATCAATACTGCACACTTATGGCCAAAACCCTGAATGTATATAAACTGCACTAACATTTGCCATTATCCTCACCGTATTTTTGTGACATTAAAAAAAAAAAACTGCTTTTGTGGCGAAATCACCCCTTTCTACCCTATCGTTTCACAGGTTGATGTAATCGTAGTACAATAGGAAAATGTGAACGACGCTACAGATCAATTTTTAGCTACCACCTTTTGTGCTAAAAGGAATATATCAATGACATTGAAACATCCTCTCGAGAAGGGCTATGTGCGTACTTGGCTGACATACCTACAATCCGCCATTCTTGAAACTGGGCGTCATATATTTGGTATTGTTCCCGATAGAAATAAGACGAACGTTCCAGGCTGGAATAAACATGTCCGAGAACTTCACAAAGCTAGCAGACACGCATTCAATGTGTGGAGGAAGCAGGGAGGCCTCGTAATGGCCAACTGTGGGTATAAGAAATAAGCTACACAACAGATGCCGAATGGCCTCTAAACATGTGTGTAGGTGTGAGTATGAACTCAGAGCAGAAAGACTAAGTAGCAACCTTACTCAGAATAGGGGCGTTGACTTTTGAAAGGAAATAAAAAATCTGAAACTGAAGGTGCATACTATTGCTCAATCGATAAATGGAATGACAGGAGAATGTAACATTTTCTAAATTCTGGAAATCTCATTATGAAGGCATTAGGAACTGTTTTGATGACAATAATCATAAAGATACCCAAGATAGATGGCAGAGACTGCGTTTCAACACGTACTTTGTATAGCAATAGAGCCCGGGTTTTAGTTAGATATTCATTTGCATACAAACCTCGTGGCTGGGCAGTTTTGATTCTCCGCAAGATCCTTAACATATTGTATTTATCTCGACATTCAATTCGTAGATGTTTAGTATGACGTCCAATAACACTAGCGGATAAGATGTCAGTATCAGCTATGATATTAGGAATTTCATCATTTAGCTTGTCGCCAATAAGCGTCGTAAGTTGAGTATTTTCGCCAGTAGAAGATTAACGCATGTGACCGATAATTCCATCCGCAGCGGGCCCCTTCAGCATCAAGACATTCGCCAAGCTATCCTGCTGGACTCGGTCAACGTCAGTTGACAGTTTACTGATGGTATCATGAGATGGAACCGGCGATTGGCGAAGACTCGTGGAGGTAGAGGGGCCAAGGCTAGAAGCCAAAGCAAAAAATTTAGCCAGTGCTCATGAAGATATGTACCGACCTAAAAATTAAATGTCTTGAATTTGTTAAAGAAATCAGAAATTGCTTTGAACTTCATTTTGCACAATCACTACCTATAGGTACAGGGTTGTGCTAGGTCCGGTAAAGTAAGAGGAACACTAATGAATGCAACTGTCGAGCAATATTTTATCCTAATTGATTAGAATGGTAACAATCAGGCACGTGCCGTCAAGGTAAGCAGTGCTTACCTTGCTGGAAAAAAGCAAGCGGTTAATTTCATTACATAATTTAGGGTTAACTGGTACATTTATAACGCAGATGACTCAATACAGTTTTGTAAGTCTGCTATCAGAACTAGTTTCTCGCTGCACCAACAAGGGGCCAACTGGCAACACGGCTCGCGAGGAAACGCGTCATCATTTAGCCTGGGGGCCGCCGGGAGGAGGAGATTCCCGACGAGTAGGGACAAGTCCCTACCGACCCCCGTTCCCCCTACCCGCAAGGGTAGGGGGCCACTCCCCCACACGCTTATTTCCATTACCCTTTATTCAAACGAGGGGGGACTATGGCAATGTCGGTGTTAAAATATTCACCCGCCTGGTACTCATACTCCCTCAACGATACGGGCAACACTTTGACCCGACCACCAACGGGTGCCCGGCCCGCGCACCGAACAGATAGCTGACACACTTATCAAAGGGGAACACTGGAAGACGTGGCGCGCCCTATCAGGCGGGCCTCCGAGCACCAGCGCGAGACCACGCGCGTAGAATCTTTCCCGTCCATGTCAGCGCCCGGGTTGACAGGATCTGAAGGTCCGTCGCCGAGACAGCTGTAAGCCTGGCCGCCCCCCAATGATCTCCGGTACGTCATATTTGGCGACCTTACGACCATGGGCAGCTTCTAGACTGAACCGGTCCGCCACCACCTGTACATAAATAACCTTGGCGCAGCGTTGCGCTTACGACCACACCACCAGATCAGGTTTACGGAATGTCCCTTCAAACGGGACAACCGGCTCACGGACAACGGTCCAACTCTTCTGGGACAATCTGTCCCCGACAAACCTTAGTAGGTTGTCGTGCCTTTGCACTCGAAGCCCATTCACAACAGGACAAACTTGCGAGATGTGACCCGCCGAGGCCACACTCCCACAAACCTCACATCTGGGGTCCACCCCAGGGGCGGCCACGGCTCACCCTGACAGGGGTGGGCGCGACAGCGCAACGGGTCTGCACAGCCTCAATAAAGTCTCCGGCAGGCATCTTACGGGTTTCCCCTCTCAGCCACGAATGGCCTTGAGGGTACTCCCATGCCTGGGGGACCAATCCCACTCCATCCACTTTGGACTCTAAGACTGCAGCCCAAGCAGACCGCACCTGTTGCTTGTCGCGACATTCGAACGTACCCACCCTGACGGGACCACTCCAATAGGCTTGATCCGGGAGCACACCGCCAGCGAAGGCCGCTACCCGCACCACAGGGTCGGCTGAGGGGAGGAGGCGCTCCAGTCTGCCCTGCATGAGCAGCGGCACACTCGATACAAATGAGTGTACTCCCAGACCGCCGCTCGACACGGGAGAGTGGAGCATCGCATCGGGGGTGTCATGAGGAAGCCGAAGCCAACCTCTGACCGCCACCCGCAGCCTGCGGTCAAGCCGCTTGAGTCTGTCCGATAGACCTTACCTAGGACCAACCGGTGTTGCAACCGGGGAACCAGGTGTTGTTTAGGAGGCAAAGCCGCTGCTGTGGCTTTAGATGAGCCCTGGTGAGGTTTGCCAGGCTGTCTTCAAGAGTACTACCATAACAGGCGAGCTTTCCGGCCGCCCCAATCTGGATGCCCAGATACTTATAAGCATCAGAGGGTCCGAGAGAACGAATCAGCGTACCCCCCCCCCACCCGGATCCGGGGTACTTGTGCGACAAACAGTCCTTAACTCGGTCCACTACGAGAGACAAGGAAGCGCACTTAGCTGGATTCGCGTCAAGGTCTCCACCCGCGAGTTCATGGAGGGCAGTATCGACGAGATCCTGCAGTCCCCCGGGAGAGCTAGCGCACAACACCAAATCGTCAGCGTATGCGAGCACTCCAACTTTACTACCATCAATCTCGATGCCGCCGGGCCGCCTCGATACAGCCCGAATGGCCTCGTCCAAGACCAAATTGAAGAGAACCGGATCCGAAGGGTCCCCCTGGCGGACGCCCCGGGATTGCACCACACGGCCTAGCACATTGCCGCCGACGCATAGCATCGTCCCGGCAGCGTCGTAACCCGACATCACGGTTCTCAGTAACTGGTCAGGGACCCCTACCCTCCGCAGGGCATGGGCAATTTTGTCCTGCGAGACAGAATCAAAGACCTTAGCCAAGTCCAGGAACGCCGTGCGCACCGGGGACACCATGTCCCGTCCTTGGGCTAGAACAGCCTCCAGAACCGCCAAGTTTTCGGTACACCCGTCGACCGGTGCGAAGACCTTCTGTCTGGAGTCGATAGGGCAGGCCCTCGAGAAGCGGGCAGCCAGTATCTTAGCAAAAAGCCTTGACACATGCGACGTGACCGTGATCGGGCGAAAGTCCCCAGGCGCCTGGGGCGCGGGAACTTTCGGGATCAACGTCGTCCGACCTTCCCGAAATACACGGGGAATATGGGCCGCCCCAACCCATACTCCGAAGAGCTTGGCCAAGACCTCGGGCGGGGTCGCCTTCAGCTGACCTAAGCGTACTCGATCCGACCCAGGGACAGAGTCCCTGGTTGCCTTTAACACAGAGCGGACCTTCTCAACCGTAATGGAGAGGAGCTTGTGCTGCAAAGGTGCAGCCTCACCTATGGGCCGCTCGTCTGGCTGAGACGCACGCTCAAACAACGCACGCCAATAATCATACATTCCGTCAGGGGATGCGGGGGGAACAAGTCCTCCCAATTACCGGCCAGGATGGCCTCCGCCGCCCTAGGTCTGTCACGATCATAGAGGGATTGAATCTGCATATGTTGGTGCCTCCTGATCTGCCGTCGACCTTGAGGGGCTGCCTGCGGGGGCCTGGTATGCCCGTTGGCACCTCTGGGAGCATGGACTTGATCCCTTCTACCCGGAGCCTCTGTAGAGCCAAGAACCCCTGCAATCCTGGAGGCGTGCGAGTCAACCCTCTCAATAAGAGCAGGGCTGACCCCACCATTGTCTGCTCCAGCAATTAGAGCGTCCAAGATGGAGTCCAACTCATGCACTTCCCAAACCTCAGCACGCGCAAGGCGAGCATCCTCAACAGCCAGGCCTCTGGCATAGACCAGAGCATCCAAAATATTTTCACGGGCTCGTTCGTCAATATCGGGAGCCACTGGAGGAGCCGCTGGTCCAGGGCGGCTCCTCAATTCCTGCAGTGCCGCTTCCACCAATTCCTTTTGTTCAGCAGTGCGCCTGCGTCCTTTAATCCTCTGCAGAGTCCGGGATGTAAACACCCCAGACAACTGCTGATTTGCCATTTGCAGGCGGAAGGATACCTCAAAAATGAGCAGAGCCTCCGCCCGTGCCAAGCCTTCTTTCTCCTCTCTGAGCCAATGTGCGGCCGCACGGTTACCCTGAATCACCTCCAATTGCGCATGGTACTCATCGGGATGAGCCCTGCGCCGGTGGGTGCTCAGGCCCCGAGCGGTCGCAAAGGAACGCGGACACCCTGGGCATAAATGCCCTGGGGCCGGATCCTCATGTCCACCCACCCCGGCCGCAGGGGCAGCAGAGTTTAGCCTAGGAAGCATTTTAGAACCAAGCGGGCGGTACCCACCAGATGTCAACACAAAAGGGGGGGGGGGACGCTGACCAGTTGGTAAGGCAGAGTCGCGCACTGTGCCTGTATTTAGCGTAATCAAAGCTGCTACCAGCAGGGGCCTGCAGACAATTGATTCTTTTAATACAGATAACCTTTGGTCAAAGTCGCTGTCTCAAGGGCTTGTGATCTTTGAACTCTTTTCCTTTGTGCACCTTCTTATTACCTCAAATAATACTCTGCCTCAGAGCCAACCGCACCACGGGTAGGTTGGTCGTTCGATTTCCACGGTCGCGCTACAGTCGTTCCAGACACCTGGTGTGCGTGTTTTTGTACGCAGATCGTGTGCGTCTGAGCGGCGTTCAAGTTGGCGCGCTGCTCGCTGTATCGCTGATTAAGAGGTTACGTTAGGTAAAGTTAGAAAGGTTGGGTTAGGCAAGGTTAGGTTAGCCTAGGTAGTGTTCATTTTAGTGTGGGCGCGCGCAAGAAAACTCACGTGAACGCAAAGGTGTCGTGAACGACGGTAGTGGGCCTAAGTATCGGTTAGGATCCCTACGGGCAGTATTGTACGGTGCGCGTGCCGTCCCAGGGAGCCGCGATTACAGGTCAATTCAAACCCACGCCCAACTCAAACCTCTGATGACACACTAACAAAATAAAGCGCACATTAGAGATGGAGGCCAAGTACGGTATAAGACCAGGTTTTTTTTTTTTTTAGATTGTTGACGCTTCAAATTTTTCCAACGCATCGAAACCAACGATACGAAATTGATTTCTTTCTATTTCTGAAAAAAAAAATGGTTTCGGGGAGGTCCTTCAAGAAACTAAAACAAGCATGGAAGAAACTATCATACACTACCACAGGACACAGAATTAGGACCTATTAGTGGACTGTGTACGCTACTGATGTGACATCGTACTCGCATGTATAATCATAAAAAACCTTTAAATTTGGCGTCAATGCTCGCAGAAAAACTATTAATTGGTTATTGTGATCGGAAGTAAAGCCGCATAGAACTGGAATGAAAGTTGAGTCTAGTAAACTTGAAACAAAAAAAATATTCAAATTAATAGCTCTAATTATTCTAATTGACAACGACAAACAAATGGAACAAGAAAATAGCGAGTATTAAACGACTAGCGTAAGCCACGGTCACGTACAATGTTACTTTTAAAAGTGGTTTAAATGTGTGATTGACTATGAAAACTTATAAAACCGGAGTGAATTAAGTTACATTTTGCTTTAAAATAGCAAATTCTGTTGACTTGTGTACAGCGGAACACTTCCCTTGAAACTTGTTCAACGTGAACGCACATATACGGTGGCAGATGTCAATTCCCAAATTATTGGAAAATTGCTTGAGCTGTTTCAATTTTTAAGGAGGGAGTGATTGGCAGTTATTGAAGAAATACAGACCAATTTCAACACCACCTTTCCTGAGCAAGATATTTGAACGAATCATGTATGTACGCCTAAGTAATTCCTTCTCTACGTTCAACATTCTCCCACCTAATTAATTTGGCTTCCGACCAAAGCTCCACCAGCGATGCACGTTTCAGTTTCTGTGATAACGCATATGATGTGTGAAGTTTTACTCCCAAAGGAACACAACTAACACAGGATATTAATATTAAAGGTAATATGCAACAATTTATTTTCTTTGGAAATATTGTTTCTTAGAAACTGCCTGTACATATCAATCACTCGTGAGAATGCACCCAGATCAGCTATTGAGTTACAGAATCATGCCATGTCCAATGCATCAACATCCACCTAACAGCCTGGAACTGAGCGCGAGGTTAAAGGCGACAAAACTCAACAAACTTTAACTTTAACCAATTTTAACCATATAAAAGTTAAGGCAAATTTTGATCGTCAACTGACTTTCAATTAACTAAGTTTGTAAAGTTATTTATTTTCTAAATTTTAAATATTTGAATTTTAGATGATCTATAAATCTAGTAATCTTATAATTTTGCTGGCAACGCACCTCTTACGCACCAAAGTTAATTATCGGCACTGGCCGAAAGAATGTCGGCTAAAGGCAGAGAAGTAGCGGCGCGTAACAACTGGACTAACCTGCTTCGATTTACAGCTGCCACCTGACCCAACCCACGAAACAGCTCCTTCGAAGTTTGGTACTGCAATTAAAAACTTCAGTAATGTAACATCGGTAAGTATTCGATCGATTTGACATATTTAGAAGTTACACACCTCGTAAATTTATCCTCACGTGTGGGAAATTCAACCCGGCTTGGTTAAGGCTTAAGCTTGAGAGAAATCAAAGGTAGCTACCCACAAAGAATATGAGAAGAAAATAAAAGAAGACTTTAATGAAATAATTAAATCGAGATCACGTCTCTGAAGAAGGTTAATAATGACCAAGCTCAACCTAGCAGTTATTTTAAAAGAATAAAGCCTTAATCAAATCTGCTCGTCTTTCATTTAATGCGGGTAGCACCAAATTTAAATTTGAGAAACATTGGAAAAACGACGGACGGACAAGAGGGCATACTTAGGACAGTGACAGTGAAAACACAAGATGAAACCAGCTTATGGGTTGAAGAAATATCACCAACGTAGCTCCGTAGAACCATCCGCATGAAGCGGCACAAGCACTTAACCCCGCCATGGCAGTCTGATGTCACTGACGGCTGCCTTCTCTTCCTAGTCAGATACACGCCGAAAGTCGAATTCTCGAAAGCTCTTGAATTCTTGATAATGGAATTATAAGATTAGTCAATGAGATATATTTAGTACTTAGAGTTTATACGTTTTTAATTTGATTGAAATAGTAAAAGCTTTTAACATAGACGATTGGAGTCTCGGTGGCCACGAATGGTGCGGAACAATCTCGAAGTTACAACGCAATAAGAAAGGAATCTGATGGGATTAAAATGGAAAATTTCCCTTTTACCGAGATATGATAGGAACTGCTTAGAACGATATCTCAAAGATGCACACCGACTTGCTCGACTAGAATACGGCTCCATGAATACAGACAGCCTTTATCTTCGCGACAGCGTCAACCACATGCTTACAGGCATCGCCATCAACGAACGCCGCGTGATCACTCTCCACCTCTACCGATTCCTAACGTTCATCCTGCTCCATGGGTTCGCTTGCCTGCACATGCTCCGAACTCACAACGCGATGGTCCTTCCCTTTGCACGCTTGCCAGTTGTTTTACGACGTTTTAAAAGCTTAACTTAATACGGAAGCGGTATCAGTGGCACCGGATGCAACGCCGGAGTCAGCATTACCACGGGCAGAACAGAATGGCCCAAACTGTTGGGCATGATCAACTGAAACTGGATAAGAAACTCCCTGTTTAGCGATGATTACGTTGCTGTTGAGATCACGACGTCCTAGGAAAACATTTGATTCTGTAGGATTTTTAACAGTGTAACTCGTGGACATGAAAAGAGCATCAAGGTAAACGGGTCGTGGAGGAGCGTTTGGATGTTGATCGGCCGAACGGTTTTAAATGTTTTCGGGACCGAGATCGATAACTAAACGTTGCAGGATAAGACAGATTTCGGATTGGAAGTAGGAATGATGATCAGCGGCCATATGGCCAAACTGTCCACCAATGTAATTCTTTCGGAATGTAGCAAGCAAGACTGAAAGAATAGCGGCATACGTGAAGCACATGAGGTCAGAGCACTGCAACAACAAGCGGACAAGTGTAACGGAACCACTGTGTGAGCAGACTCAACAGCTTTACGCCCAGTCGTCTCTAACTAGATGATCGGGAACTTAACTTAAGGACTTTGATCTATGCGTCAAGGCAGCAAGAGCATTTAGTATACACCGAAGAGTCGGGTTATACATAACCGCGCACATTCGGCTTGTAATGTTAGATAGAATACTCAGTGCACAGAAATATGAGAGAAGAGAAAGAGAGCTCGACATGATGGTGAGTTTCCTAGTTGTACTTCGCACCCCCAAAATGAAATTTTACATTGCCAAATACTGTCATTTTATTCTCACAGAAAAAATTTTACAGATGTCTCAAATGCAAAACAGGTTCTACTCTCAATCTTGATTTTTCTAAGGCTATCGATACTGTTAACCACAAGATCCTTCTAAATAAATTGAACTTTATTGGAGTTGGGAAGAATTGTTTATCGGGGCTCGAGTGCTACCTAACTGACAGACAAATTTATAGACGTGCTGTGTGCACAGTCATCTCTGAAACTTATCAAAATAGGCGTTCGCTAGGGCTGCATACAGGGTCCATTGCTCTTTATAGTATACATAAATCATATGTGCAAGTGCTCAAATCAGTTCCAGTTTGTACACTTTGCTGACGATACCACCGTGTTTCTATCAGACACCAGCGTCCATAGAGCTATGGAACGAGCTAATTAGTGGGGAACTTGTGTTGGCCGATTAGTGGTTGTGCGCCAAAAGGCTCTCACTGAACCTAGGACCGCGTACATGCTTATTACTGTAATAAGTAAATCCAGTGATCGGAACCTGTACATCCGGAAAATATCTATAGAGAAAGTGAGCTGTACTACATTCCTAGGAATTATGGTGGACGACAAATTGAGCTTATCGCAGCATATGAAATGTGTACGTAATTAACTTGCCCGATCGTGTGGAATAATGTACAGACTGACACAATATGTCCCTAGTTATGTTCTGTGAAAATTGTATTTGTCGCTAACGTATGGTGTAACTGTGCGAAGAGCTTCCTGCAGGGCGCAACTTGAAGCTCTGGGGAGGTTACAGGGTCTGTGTGTCAAACTGTTGGCTGGTGCTGCAAGTTCGGTTTCACTGTCACTCGTGGATACTGAGAACAGGTTATTAACTCTATATAGAACAGATTTATAAGTTTTCTGTTTGTATTAAGTTTTCTGAATACTATTTCTTGCACCGCAGTCAGATGTTTCTGGAGCAGTTTGCAGCGATACAGATTAAGCATGAATACAGTATAGCACTCGCTCAAAAGAAACTGTTGTTGAATGCGCCGCATACTACAAAAACAAAATGCTTCAGATCTTTTTATTCGCAATCAATAAAAATATGGAATATCTGCCCATAGAAACAATAGAAACAGCGGGATTACTACTGGTCAGGAAAACAATACGATTGTATTTAATTGCAGCAGCAGGAGATGTGGAGGGCGCATCGGGATACAGTGCTTAAATGCAATGGTATTATTGATCCCGTTTAATTAAATGGACAATTTTATGCCCGAATTGTACAGTTGCGAAATTAAGGGACAAATCGCATCTCGAAAACTAAAAGGTTCAACGCTGAAATTTTAACACAAATGAGGTATTGGGACACCTAATAATATGCTAAGAATTTATTACGATCCGAAGGATAAGAAAAAAGTTGTGTATATTTAACTAATAATTATGAATTTAGTGTGAGCAGAATTAAGGGACACTTGACAAAAAACGCAACAAAACAAATTTAACAGAAACCTTCATCCTTGATCAATATTTTGTGAACGATCCTTTTTGTTTAATGACTTCAACACATCTTAGAAGGCAAGATTCAATTAAATTGCGGCATCGTTCAATATCAGTCCTGCCCCATTCCTCTTGAAGCTTCGTCCACAAATCCTCAGCGTTTGTTGGATTTCGAGATATGACTTTCTCGCCCAAGACTTACCACAGGTTCTCTATGGGGTTTGAGGTCAGGACTTTGAGCAGGCCAGTCAAGAGTCTCCACTCCTTCATCAAGAAACCTCAACACAATTTTGGCTTTGTGGCAGGGTGCGTTGTCCTGCATGAAAATGGGGCAGTCAGTGTCAGAATTGTTTAAGATTGGCAAAACATGATCTGCCAAGAGGTTCTAATACACAGCAGCATTGGCACGCGTATTCAGACGAACGAGAGGAGTAGTACCCTCTGCAGAAAACGTTCCGAACACCATAACACTACCGCCTCCAAATTTAACAGTTTTCTTTGTGCATCTTGGATCGTGTTTCTCACCTGTTTGACGTCTGATTCCCGAACAAGTTGAACTTGTTTTCATCACTCAAGAAAACTTTAGACCACCATTCTTGAGGACTGTTGACGTGTTTGTTGGCGAACTTCAACCTTGCAACTTTGTTCTTAATGTTTAGCGGTTTCTTTTGAGGCTGTTAGGCCCTCAGTTCATTTACCGGATGCACAATCATGATCAGGTGATGCCACACCTTGTGGCAAGGCTATAAAAGCGCTCCGTACCATTATGAGCCAGCTCAGAGCTCGCCTGTGACTAGTA
>LQNS02278139.1:6280305-6294347 GCA_001587735.2 Parhyale hawaiensis
TGAATTTCAATGTTCAACTTGGTCAATGATGCTCGCGTCTGAGATTCACTTACCCCGATACAGCGAAGTTGCTGCCCCTCTCCATAAACAAAAATCTTCACTTATTTACTCGATACACAATTGCAAGGATGCCTCGCGGCATGTGATCAAAAACGTGGTTTAATAGCGAAGATATGCTGCACATCCAACAGAAATGTACTAAATAGACTAATACGAAAATGCAAAGAATACTGTTATAAAAATAAAATCATTGAGTCCAGAAATTCATTTCTGAAATTATAGCAGGTATTGAATGTTCTTGATAGAAAAACTAGACGTAAGTAGACCCATATCTGCGTTATCTATCTGCAGTCTATCTTCATTCTAAGCTATTTAATTTTCTTTCATCATACAACGTAATTAGTGGTCAGCAGTTTGGCTGTCAAAGTAAATCTAATACAACGCTAGCAATTTTTCATGTTGTAACTGATCTTTTAAAATGCTTCCACAATGAAACATATGGCATTTCATTATTCTTAGATCTTCGAAAAGCGTTCGATACCGTAGATAAAGTAATTTTATTAAAAGAAACTTCATCATTATGGCGTTCGGAATGCAACAATTGCACTGATTAATAGTTACCTGTCTAATAGGGATCAATATGTACTCTGTAACGATGCCAAATCACATGTATTACCTATAAATTCCGGTGTTCCCCAAGGAAGCATTTTAGGCCCGTTATTGTTTAACATTTTTATTAATGACATTACTACCCTCGGTATGAATTGTGTATTGTATGCGGATGACGCAGTTTACTACACCAATAGTAGTAATTTTCAAGCTGCTATAACTGATATGCAAACTTTTTTAAATGTGTTGTCTGAATGGTTAGTACAAAATAGATTAACTGGCCATGAAAATAAAACCAAATTAATTCTTTTCTCCCACTGTACTCACCAACAGTTGCCACCTATCTTCTTTAACAATAACCTACTGGAGTGGGTGCCCCAAATAAGATATCTTGGACAGATCCTGGATGAAAAGCTGTGTTTTAAGTCCCATATTGAAGACATTGGGCGCAAGCTTAGCAGGGTTCTCGGCATAATCTATGCAATATCCAATTATGTTGATCGTGAATCATTAAAAATAGTCTATTACTCGTTGGCTCATTCAGTGCTGGTCCAGAATATCGTCGTTTGGGAGGAGCCCCACGTTGTCACATTCACAAGCTTGAAGTTATATTGAATAGTATACTTAGGCGAATACTACGTGTAAGACGCAACGAACACAATGTTCCTCTAATGAGATGCAGTGAACTGTTCTTGTCTTTACAAATGTTGGAATTTCAGGATGTTTTCAACTATTCATTACTTAAATTTTTCGATTTGTGTTCTATAATCATCCTGTAGTATTTCTTAAGTATTTCAGTCCCCTTATTCCCCAACAAAATTACGAACTGAGACGTGCTGTTCTCAATCTTCCAACTGTGCGTGTTGACGTTGAGAAACGCTCTTCAGTATTTCAAATTGCAACTCTTCTCAATAAACTTCCTGCGTATATATTAGATCCCATTTCTGACAATGTCTTAAAAAACGTTTTAAAGAATATGTCATGCAATTTTATTAGCTTTTGTTTTTTGTTTTAAGTTGCTCAAGAAGTTTTTTAAACTTTCAGTGGCTACACAGATGCATTACTCTATAGTGTATTACTACTATACCAAATACTTGTAATATAAAATGTGTGTGTGTAATAAACCTATCAAAACAATTATTTAAATACAGAACAGGCACGGTTTGCATTTAATACCTCCAAAAAGGGAGATATATTTTAGTCGACTTGTCCGTTTGTCTGTCACGAAAATTACACTCGTAGTTCGTTATATTATAAAGAGTAAATGACATTTTTTTATGAACTACTTATCCGTTAGTTCGTTTGTCTTTGTGCTTGATTCATTATTCGTTTGCTAGGAGCCCAGCGCGGTAGCCCAGAGCGGGTAGTGCAGGACATTTCGACTAAAGTCGAAAGTGAATGTGCGTTGTTCAAGGAAATAAGACATTTTGAGAACAAAGGATTAAGTTGTGACCAGAAAAACTGACCGAGTCTGTTGTACGTAGAATTAATTTTTTTTTAGTCCTGCGAGATCAACCGAATATTTTTTTGGGGCAAATGAATATATACGAAGACATATACTCCTACTTGTAAAGAATGACATCAAGCATTTTGTCCAGAAAAACTTATAGGTTTGAAAATTATTGTAGTTACTTAAAATTGAATAATCCAGCAACATAATCCATATTTTATCTTAGTTGAGTGATTAGGAATGAATAAAAAACAGTGAATGAAGCCAGACTATTTGCCAAAAAGATAAAACTATTTCAATGTTTTTGAGAATCAAAAAATATTGTTTATTGTGTATAGGGTCGGAATGGGTAAAAGAGTAAGAATGATTTCCAAAAAAGTGAGGGATACAGAGATAAGCTAAGCTCACTAAATTTAACTTGTTAGGAACATCAGATAGAAGAGTTTCTTTTGTTTTTTTCGAACGTGTTGCAGGCATATGGCGGAAAACAATCACACTTAATTAGAATGAAATCTTATTTAATATTCTGTGGACTCCGTGATAATAGATTTAGGTTTAACGCCTCTTGTTCCATTCATAATGACGAAACTAAGGCTCTAGTATAAAGTACCGAGTAGGTTTTGTTTACTGAGGTTAGTTTAACTCGCATTCTGTCCTAACCAATTATGACTTTAATGTCTATTAGCCGGAGATGCACGAAACACTTATGTACAGTATAAGAAATCGTTTTTTGTCATTGGTGAGAAGCGAATCCGCAGTTTACACCATGTTTTCAACATAATTTTAACAATGGGAGACTTACAGTAAGCTTTCGAGATAGGTGAATGATGCACACACACAGAAAAAAACTCGTGTAGTGTTTTGGATTATAAAAATCACGAGAACCAGACTTGCAATTCAAAGAAGATAAATCAGATGCGATCACGGTCCGATTCGAATGACTACTTTTAGTCATTACTTCATCTGCTAAAAGTCGCTGCTAAGTTCATTGAAAATGACATACATTCAACATCGTTGGAACACCGAAGTCAATTACCCGCAGTATTTGCGGAAAGTTTATGAAATCTTTGTCCGAAATATGTGGACTGGGCTGATTTATAGGAGCGCATTGAGATTAATTGTCCACAGCCCTACTGAGGAGAGCCGCCTATTTTTAAAAGAAAAGCTAAACGAGAGATTATTGATCGTTATTTATGATCAGCGCTTTACATGCCCCGGGCCCCCTCGGGGTAAATCCAAGGGGGGCGGCTCAGCAGCTTAGTTTCGTTATAAAAGATGGAAATGAGTGCCACAAAAGAATGCCTAAAGTGCCAAAATAGAAGTACGATCTTTCAAAATTATGTACATGTGGCACCGGCGAACGAGAACCCGAACCAGGAAAGTACTGAGCCCAGAGAATACAAGGATAGAGAAGCTGGCTTTGGGGCAGAGAATGGTGTCCATCACTGAGCCTTAGGGCGAAGAAAAAAGTAAAACTCGATACCCTCGGCCAAATTGGGGGGATACCTATCCTGGGGCATAGTGCGGCGGTCGTGGGTCTCCAGCAGCTGGCAGTCCGCCATGTCGCCTGCGCAATAAAATAGTAGTTCTAGTAGCAATTGAAGTTTTACTAGCCCATCAGGGACACAATGTCTATATCACACCGAACTATTCTTGTGTTTCACCAGAGGCTCGGGCGCCGACTAGGGCGTGTTTTAAATTGTCAATGATTTTTGTGTCGGCTTTTCTGCCGGTAGGTCTCAGAGTGGTCAGTGCGCTACTGACAGAAAAAAGGCGCACGTTATGCATCTCCAACCCCCGGGCGTGGCTGAACGCTTTCGCTCAGCTACGCCGCACAGGGGAAGGAAACGAAATACAAGAAGGTAGAAGTCTAGCGGGAATAGGTCAGCCACCTCGTCGGTAGCCCACCTCCTGAAACAGAAGGGGAAGCATTGAGAGCCTACCTAACTTTACAAAACTGACCTCGGCAGCAGGACTGCGACAAGCTACATCTCCTGCGGAAAAGACACTCGGGACCCTTGGGTGCGTGATGACCAAACATATTGTGGCAGGGATAGATCCTGATTGGCAACCAGGGAACCAGGGAATCTAAAAATGCTTTTGAATCCTTAGATTTTTTCATGGCAGTGATCTTTATATTGGGATGCTTACTATTTTGATATTCTAGAAATAAGTCTGAATAGTGCGAGTATTTGAATATAAGGAAGGCGTCATCAGCATAACGTTTCTAGTGGATGGGATTCAAACCACTCGGACAGCCATTAAGCCATGTTGCTTTGGGATGGCATAAAAAATATTGGGTTGAACATATTGTGGCAGGGATAGGGCCCGACACAATATGCCCCTGAGGGCGCGCAATAAAATAACTATAATAATCTGCATTATAACTTATCTCTGTTTATCACAGGCGAACGAAGTTTGAGAGGTGATAATGTTTTCGTTGAAGGTTCAAGTAGTTGTAAATATTTTTATCCACCCACAAACAGGTAGAAAGAGTTGAGCAATTTCATAATTTTTGCAGGGAGTTTGGTGAGTTGACCTAGATGTGACTCATACAGAACGACTAGGCCCAGCTGGCCATAGAAAATTGGCGGCGTTGATTTGCCTCCACAGCGCCAGATTGTCTTACGCCACGAGGCGCTCTTTTTTTTCTTATGGCATTATTATATTGAATAGTTTTACACCTTCGTTTTCCGCAGGTGATAGCCTTACGCCACGAGGGGTCCTAGTTGACACTCCGTTAGTTACTTAGTTCGCCCGGGACGCTTTCATTAGTATTTAATATAGGAAAAATTGGGTTGTCCTTAGGTATCCTGGATACGACCTGGGCAGGGATGAACAGAAGAAGGAGTGAAGGTTATATTTACGCTGCTGCTGGTAGGTCTTGGGTAGGAGATTCACTGCCTGGTATGGTACATCTTTGACCCTTCGTTTACATGATACGGGTCGTAAAGTGTCATAATTAAGGAACAATGCTTCGTTCTGTAGTATTTCCACAGGTTCCTTCTGAGTTACATAGGAAAAAATAGGTCTGAGACAGCAATAAAGAATATTGCTTCTGTAGTGTGGAATTTCCACTGGTTCCAACTATAGTCTGGCCATATTATGAAGGCAGTTTGGCCTTCGTCAAATTCCTCTATAGCGTTGCCAATTCTAGGAATGTGTATGTCTGACATTTTGTTCGGCCCATATCTTAGCCTGGCACACTACCTGTATATAGAGAAATCTCAAAAATGCCCACATAATTGGCAGCGCAGTAAAGGAATTTGACTACGACCGAACTGCCTTGAGAAAATAGTAAGATTCTAGTTAACATTAAATTTAGAAGGCGTGAGATCGAGTCTGTCTGCTTGGCACGTGAGTTCTTGTGTACCAAAGCAGGACAGTCGGGCAGGGAGGGGAGGAGCAGGGTCATGTTGTTGCACAAGAGCCTTTCATCCCCGACGCCAAAGCTTTCGGCAAACTGTGTTCAACTGTAGCCGGGCGCTTCTCTGGTTCCAGTTGATATATCTACAGCACGAACCAGTGTGACGAGGAAATTTCTAAGCAAGAGTAAGCCCCACCCTGTTGCTGACGCTCAAATGATTGTGATGCTCATCCACGAATTACTCGTAACTTGTCGGCCAGCAGTCAGGTGTATCAAGGGTCATGCGGGTCTTTTTGGTGCAAAGAGCAAAACTCGTCTCCTTCTCAACATATTTTGTAGCCCATTCCATCCTCAAACTTCTTGTGTTAGCGTTACAGTCGCATTTTCAGTTGGGCTTTCCCGCAGCCTATACTTTTCTGAGAAAGACATTCTCTGTGGATTTCTATTGGTAGGACAATCAGGTTCAGTGATAATTGACTTGCTTGTTGCTCCAGGTCTTCTACAGAGGTGACGACTAATATGCCTCATATTTGGTTCAATCCCAGTCTTTTAAATCTCGTCATCTGATCCTTTCCACATTAGTGATGGTTTCTTCTGGAACTCTTTTCTGATACCACGACCTACGTTTACGGCATAGCCCTAGAAGAGATCCTTTTGGTAGATTTCTCATTGATAACTGCTTTTTCACCGTCAGCTATAACTTTTCGTCGCCCCATTGATATTGCAGGCAAAGAAACTATTTTCCCCGGTTGCCATGGCAAAAAAAAAGTGAAGGGATGCGACCAAAGATGCCCAGAACAACGTAAGGTAACACAGTGAAGTTACCACAACGTATCAGATGACAGATTTTGATTCCCAGGTAGTTGAGAAAAGTTATTCTCCATACCAAGCTGTGTGAAAGCAAATGCACGGAAGCGAGGGTCCCAATCGACATTTGCAACCAAAGTCAGTTCGACTTACTGCGTACTGGCAATCCTGCGGCAGATATCAAACAGCAGAGTGATCCAAGTAAGGTGCCAAGATATAGATTATAAGATAGTGGACAGTAGACGGACCAACAGGCCCATTCCCATAGAGGGCCGGGACTTACACTCCGGCCCTCTATGAGCTAGTGCCATTACGTCAGAACCATAGAGATATCTAGGGAAGAAAAGAAGACGACGAAAAGAAAGAGACTCAGCCAAAAAGTTGATCCACCGAATGTACCGCCAGAAACAATGATTCTTGATCAAAATTTTCGATACCGTAAACGGGGTTTCACTACGTCTCTACAGATACTTTTACTCACACAGTTCTCTCAAATTGGACAAATTGGATAGATCTACGCTTTAGCATAGAAGTATTAAATTTCATATAGCTATTACTGGAGTAACAACTCCTAGATTCTTACAACTTGATCTAATTTAGAGAACTAACTGGACAAAGTTGCTCCCGGTAGCAGAGTCCCCGGTTTATTGGTTAAAAGGGAAAAGTAAATTCAACTTGACCGCACCCCAACTCTCAAACTCACAAGCACCTGTTCGTGCTGCAGATATATGCCAACTGGTTCCAGAGAAGTGCATGACTGCAGACGACCACAGCTTGTGACAAGCAATGGTGATGACAGCAGAAGGCTCGTATGTGGCAGCCTGCGGCCTACCGACCATTCCTATTTTTGATTAGGGTCAGAACCCTCGGCTGCTAATCCGGACACCGAATGTTGACTCAGTAAGCCAGGTGCCATAAGAATGTACCTGCCTAACAAACTCGAACTTCAGCTCTCATCGTTTACCGGCAACGCTCGAGTATTGTGCTCCTGCAGAAGGTAATATGTCACCAAGAGTGAGGGGAAAAGCTGAGTGAAAATGTAATCCAGTGTTTTTATTGAAATTATTATAATACAAGATGTTTAAGCCTCCCAAACAACTATGGTGATTCGAGATGGGAAAATGAATAGACATGTACGTAGTATGTCGATAGAAATGTTAGTTAGTTACATACTTTGTTTAACCTCCGTAGCCGCAACTCAGGCGTTCCAACAGAGATGAGTGCGTAGTATTTAAATACCACATAATTTGTCGCGAGGCCTACGTGCGCTACTACGGGCAGGAAACAAGGCGCAAAGCATAGTAGAAGACACTCAAGTGGTCGACCTCTTTCGCGGCCTTCCACTCGAGAGAGATGAGAGAAGTCCCGCGGACTAGGTACGTTATCTCGATCGACAGCCCACCTCGCGGAACAGAATAGGAAATAGAGAACCTACCATACTTTACAAAACTAACCTCGTCAGCAGGAACTGCGGCCAGATACAGCATTCCCTGCGGAGAAGGCACTCGGGGACCCTTAGGTCGTGATGCCCAAACATATTGTGGCAGGGAAAGGGCCCGCCACCATATGCCCCTGAGGGCTGTCGATAGAAATGAAGAATCCATGCACGAAGGTGGACCAACGCGCAAGGCAACAGCAAGTCGGGAAAGAGGAGAAACTACAGATGAAAGTAAGATCAGTAGGAGTACGAAATCCGGGAGCAAGCGAAGTGGTCACGAAAGACAGACGTCCCGAAGGCCTAGCTAATGGCGTACATAAGTAACCTACACAAACCCCATTAGGCGCTGCTCCCCATAACGTAAGATGGGCGAACCTAACAAACCTAAACCTATGGCCCATCCCATGTCCCCTGAGGGGATTTCCAATAAAATTAAAATGATCTTCTACTAGTAAAATACTTCATTCTCTGCAGAAAACTTAACGATGCTGTAGATTACCTAGGTAATTTCAAAGGCATTAAGAATTGGATGGTTAGTACTAGTACTTTCACCCAAAATTACAACATCAAGAGCTCACTACCTCTACATCTGGAAAAAAATTACAATTTTCTGCTGATGCTATTTACTCTACTACATTTCTGACAGCGCCTATACTCGGCGTACCAGACCTACTCACCGAACATGGTCGACATCTCTTCCTGTGTGATGGGGAAGGGAGGTCCTGAGGCCTCAGAAGTGGTATCGATGTTCAAAATGAAGAAAAGCCAGCGAAAATTGGGAGTTGCTGTCTGCTTCAGTAGCTCCACGTACCTGTTGGACGGTATTAATATACTGCAAAAGGGCATGCTCGCTACAGCAAACGTTGTCCAGCAACATAAATTTCTGTGTCGGCTGACACGTTGCCGCGACATCTTACGACGCCTCAATGTCTCGCTAAAACTGTACGTCATTGCAATTTTAAACTAACTCAAAAGAAGGAATTACATCTACTCTAAGAGTACCCACTGCGGCTGCTACGAAATCTTTAGCTGTTGCCGATTCCAGTGGTATGACTTGTAGTTGGAGTCCTTGCTATACCTATAGTACAAAAACAGTATATATCCGTTTGGCCTGTATCTGTTTTGCTAAGCAATATAGCAGCATAGTAAAAAAAATATGATATTTGTATCCAGAACTTTGCAATACACAGAACTGAAACACGTAGAAGGAATATACCCACTCATGGTAAAACTAGAACGCCTCCTGCCGTAAGACCATCACCCGTGGTGGGGGCAAGTTCAACGAAGTCATTTTTGATGGCCAACTAATCCTAGTTTCTCGTATGGATGTTGTGTCCAACAAGGTTGGGGCACAGCACCTATGTACTATTTACTCTCTTGATAATAACATGAGAAAAATGGAACGCCTCGTGGCGTAAGACGATCTGCTGCGGTACAGACAAATTTGCCGCCGTCATTTTTGATGGCCAGCTAGACCTAGTTTTTTTTTGCATGGGTCACATGTAGATCAACCCACCAAACTTTCTACAAAAAATTATGAACATTGCTCAACTCCTTCGACCACTTATTGGGTGGACAGACAAACAGATATAAAAAACCTACTTATTGGGTGGACAGACAAACAGATATAAAAAACCTACTTATTGGGTGGACAGACAAACAGATATAAAAAACCTACTTATTGGGTGGACAGACNACAAACGGATATAAAAAACCTACTTATTGGGTGGACAGACAAACAGATATAAAAAACCTACTTATTGGGTGGACAGACAAACAGATATAAAAAACCTACTTATTGGGTGGACAGACAAACAGATATAAAAACCTACTTAATTATTGGGTGGACAGACAAACAGATATAAAAACCTACTTATTGGGGGACAGACAAACAGATATAAAAAACCTAAGTCTTCAACTAAAACATTATCACCTCTCCTCGCTTCACTCGCGGGTGATGTACACGTAGACGGGCCGTACCCATTCCCTACACACAGCTAGAGGGCGGTGTCGACGCTTTGGTGCACACGGCGGCATGTTGTGTAGCACAACTGAAGACTTTACGTGAAATTTTAGAATAAAAAGTACATGATCTAGGGTAGAATGTGGCGTTTTAAGATGTTTTTCACATTTTTTTTACTAAAACTCTTAGTTTTCGAGATATTTGAAGTTCCCATTGATTTTCTCTGAGAGAAAATAACCACAATCCCGCAGTGTTAATGAAAAACCTGTTTCAATAGTTTTTTGGGTAAGGGTAAATTCCTATGCGATCGCTAGCAAGCTTATGATAACGCTGGTAATTTTCTCTCATAGAACAACAGTAGGAACTTCAAGTCAGTGATCTCGAAAACTAAGCATTAAAAAAAAGTTATTCATGAAAAACGTCTTATAATGCCTCATTCTACCCAAGTATGCACTTTTCTTGCCCTACGATTTCTTTTTAGTACAATCTTTGGCTGTGCTACACAGCGTAGCGCGTGGTGGCGACCTTATGTGAGGCATATGATTCTTCTACGTGCTTTTAGTTCTGTGGCGTCAATTCCATTCCACAATTACCTTTTGTGTGTCATGCATTTACACTGAAATATTGTGAGGATCTTGTAACGTTGATTTTTTTAGACTTTTTCTAAAATTCAGCAAAAAAAACTGCAAAATATTCCATTTTTTGTAAAGAACTCTTCTTCTGCTTCCAATTTCTGTGGCCTTTTACGTAGTTGTAGTTCTTACAATAGTATAAAAACAGCATCCGTGCGACGCATTTTGTTTTGGTAAGCAATAGCAACGTCAATATTCTGCAGCTTCTTACGAAAGCAAAAATAAGCCAAACGAATCCTTTCGAAATACCCCAGAACTTGGCACCAGTTGCTGCTTTGCGTAAAACCGAAAAAGGGGGTAAATTTTAACTTTTCAGATTTTCCCGTCAACTTTGAAAAAAAAAGAAAAAATCAAAGTAACTAAATCCTCTCGACGCTTTCACACTAGAAAGGAGTTAACATCAGAATTCATTTAGGCTTATTTTAACTTACGAAAGAAGGGAATGTCAGACGGAGCTATTAGTTTGTTATACTCAGAAGATTTAGGCCACGGTTTCTGAGCGGAACGACATCACAGAGGAAAGAACAAGGGACATATAGTATGTTGATAGAAAAGGGGAACCCATGCACGAAGGTGTTCTCACACAGGATCAACGTGCATGGGAACAGCAAGTCGGGAAAGAAGAGGAAGAACAGAATAAAGCATAAGCAAGGACGAGTATGAAATCAGGAAGGAAGCAAAGTGGGCACGAAAGACAATTTTCCCGAAGGCCTAGCTTATCGCTAAAGTATTATTGTACATGACTCCCTGGGGTCGCAACGCCCCATAACATAGGTTGGTCGAGCCTAACTAACCTAATCCTATGGCCTATCCTATGCCCCCAGACGGAGGGAGAAGAGAGATTGCACACTGGCCTGAATTAAGCAAATATATCAATCATTGCGTGATTTTTTCACGCACGGGTCCACTAATTCATTAGTAAGTGAATTGTGGATTCTTTTGTTTACTGCAGTGCAGTGACGTCAGTGTCAAACGGCCGCTGATTGGCTGAAGGTTGCTGCCCACATGTTCGCTTAGATCTGATATAACCGTCTTTAGTAAATTAACTGTGTTAACATGACTCATAGAGGTTTCTATGCAGTAAAATTTTCGCTTCCTAATTCAATATTCTGCAACTAATTAAAGTAAAACTAGGTGAAACGGCTTATGCTTCTATACTCACAGTAATAAGGACAATAACTTAACCCTTTGCCTCCTGACAGCATCATCAGATGCCACTCTCTATTTTTCCCTATACAAAAGCTATGCATCATGTAAATTACCCAAGACACTCACGGCATCTGTAGTAGCCGATGCAAAAAAAAAATATATATATATATATTGTTTTTCGTAAGTAAAACTAAAGTTTTTCTCAAGTATGTGTTTAACTAACCTACTTTTCACAAATTTAACAAAAAAAAAGTGAAAGAAATGTTATCTGAATTCCAGGAGGCAAAGGGTTACAGTAATGCCACTGAATTCGGAAACTACTCCAGACTTAGAAAAATGTTAAATGTTTGAAAGGTCTCGACCAATCAGAGTGACCAGTTTCTCCCGATATTTTGCAGTAGAAAGGTATTACCACATAGAGGTCATCGTGCAGTGAATTTGATGCTCTCCAATAGCGAGGGAAAACCAACAACAACGAAAAGTAGTGGAATTACCCAATTGTAGAACTATATTTTCGAACAAAGAGCTATTATTTGATAGGATATTAATCAAACCTGTCAAATGTTAGCTGTCTGTTCGGAAATAGAGTTATTTCTGTAATTGGGTGACTCCATATATTCTAAATTTTAAATATAAAAATATCATTTACTCAACATACTGCAACTTCTTATGAGAAGAAAAATAGGCCAGCGGATACTGCTATAAAAGCAGTGTACCTCTTATTTATTAGGATGAGTATGAGTAAAACTCCCCATATTAAGGCCTACAATTGCCAGCAATACCTACCGCTGAAATCGGAAACAGTCACGCACTGCATTGCTAAAAAAGTTCAAGACACTTTGAGCATTAAATTTTGCAAAGATCGGTGTGAAGAAGTGACATATCTGAGCCGCGATGTCAGTACTTCTTCAAGCAACTGTACAGTTTACGCTATTGCAACATTGCGACGAAGCGTTTGAATATCCTGCCCCGTGACCTGTGACAATGAGCGAGGCAACGCTTTTCACCACTTTGGGTAAACTGGTAACGCATTTCCGGTTTAGTGGCCAGCAGGGGATCTAGTGATAACGAGCCCATACCGACGCACTATCGTGTTTACAACTCACGCGCTCTCATCATTATTAGTATTACCATCAAATCGTTATTATTGTCCACTCATGATGCGGTATTCCTGAAAATCACTTGAAAATATGAAAAAATATCAACGTTCGAGTGATAAATAAATAACTCTTTCGACTAGGGATCAGTAGTTCCTGAAGGAAGAAGGTGAGAGAGACGAAAAAATACCTGCTGTTGTAATTTATTAAGAAATATATATTTTTGTCATATGAGTTTTTCATTTGATCAAAATTATAAGACCCCAAGCAGAAATCGTAGATAACCAGTCGACAAGGACGTTGAGGTGAGCTAAGTTTTAATTTAGTAATGAGTATTGCCTCCATTCATGTTGACAACGTTAAAATTATTATTTGTGGTACGCTAGAAACGAGGGCTTCCATGAAAGTTGGAGGAATATTGTCTCAGCTCCTAAAGATGGTATTACGAAGTTCATTTACTGTCACAAATTTTTTGTTTCTCATTTCCGAAAAGATCTCTCGCCATCCATCCTCAAATATTCTCTATTGGGTTTAGGTCTGGTGAATATGCAGGATAACATAGAACAAGGACTCCATTTTCTTGAAAGAAGGTCATAGTCTGGCGGGCAGTACAGACTACTGCATTATCCTGCTGGAAAAAACACGATATAAACGGGGGTCCTCTACCGACAGAGATGATCTTTGTAACATGCCGACATAACCAGCAGCTGTTTGACGACGCTGCATCTCCTAAAGCTTCATGGCTCTCTTGTAGGAAAAGGCACCCCGCACCAGAACAGAGCCTCCACCACTGTGACTCTCCGAAAACATTTCAGAAGGCATATCTCTGTCATGCCAGGGCCATCCAGATTGAACTTCTTTCTTCAGAAAACAAAACTTTAGACCCCTTTCCAATGTCCCATGTTTGGTGCTCTCGAGCAAACTCTAAACGGACCACTTTGTGACACAGAAACAACCGAGGACCTCTCAGACGTTTTTTGTTCTTCATGCCCTTTTGTCGTAAGTGTCGCCTGATGGTTACTGAACCGCAATCGGCATCTGTGAGTGCCTTGATTAACCCGGCAGACCGTCCTCTGTCATGAGAAAGAACCCGAATATTTCTCCAACTCAATGCAAGGGAAATTTTTGCCGGTCGACCCCGAGATTTTTGCTGTTTCAAAACTGTGAGGGTCTTCAATTAAGGAAGTTGCAAATCACAGTTTTACTGCGGTGAATTTCAACTGCGATTGCACGTTGCGACAAATCTTGCTTAAGCAGATCAACAATTCGACCACGTTCTAACTCTTAGAGTTTGCTTGCCTAAGGCATAATGAGACCATCACATTATCAGTTATCAGCGCCAGCCTGTAACTGATCCGAAACGCTGGAAAATACCCTAGAAATAAACACATAAACTTTAAATTTTCGTACAAAAATACATTTACCAAAGGCTCATACTTTAAATTTAAAGACAAACCACCCACACCGCTCCTGTCAGGTGTCATCTACCGTTTCAAATGCAGAGGATGCAACGCCTCGTACATTGGTAGC
>LQNS02278139.1:6309971-6320726 GCA_001587735.2 Parhyale hawaiensis
CCAGACTCACCATATCATGTCCAGACTCACCATATCATGTCCAGACTCACCATATCATGTCCAGACTCACCATATCATGTCCAGACTCACCATATCATGTCCAGACTCACCATATCATATCCAGACTCACCATATCATGTCCCGACTCACCATATCATGTCCAGACTCTTGCCGCAGCAGGGGACAAACACGCGCTTGTCAGGGCCCAACAGAAGCTGGTCGGCGTACTGCAGCAGCTTGGGATGATATTCATTCAACTGCCAAGCTGTTGGTCCACAGATAATTATTTTATTAGTACAAAAGTTAGTTTCATCATCCTGAATGGAACACAAGTTAGCTGTTCTAAAAACAAAAAAAAAGAGACACCTGATGTTCATTCGACTGGCTCGTGGAAGTCAATTGTAGTCGATCCCCCTTGTCCGACACTTAGTGACTTCACCACTCTGAACAGGTGCCGCACAGGTAACATTAATTAAGCAAGTGAAATGCGCTTGTGCTCTGCACAGGTAACACTTTGAACCCTACTTAGGACGGTGCCCACGTAACAACTGTCGCTGCTAAAGCCTAGTTCGCACTTGGGATACTATTTAGTCAAGTGGTAAGCAGCTACTAGTCACGTGACTAAATGCTCACCAAAACTCGTCCACACTATCATATTTGAAGTGTGTACAGTGCATTAGTGGCTACTCCCTAATGAGGGGCCACTCCCTGCTGACTTGCCTGAAAAATGGAATTGAAGGAATTGAGAATTTAGTACAGTAGATTAGTAACTGACTAAGCAACTTGACTAGAATCTTACTGTTTGGCACTCAACTACTTACCACTTGACTAAATACTATCCCAAGTGCGAACGAGGCTTAACTACTTACCGCTTGACTGAATTATACTATGCCAAGTGCGAACAAGACTTAACTGCCTAGAGGCAACTCAACTAATCCGACTGCGTAGTCGTGGCCGTTGCATGACGTCTATGGACATCGCGAACTAATTCGCAAAGCATCCGTCTTTGTGTACTTGAACTGCTCATAATTAGGAGCGATATTTGAAAGTTCACTATTGGCACTTACTATGGTGAAAAAATTGCAATTATGACTGGTATTTTCGACAGTTTTTATAGAGTAAAATCTTGCGCAAGCTGAAGCCGCGCAAATTAGTTGAATTGCCTCTAGGCTTATTGCGGCAACGAAAGCTGTTACGTGGGCACCAGGCTTTTCATACGCGGGAAAGTTTCGTCGAATAGTGCATGGTATCTCGAGGAAAATGCCCGTCAAAAATTTAGGTGCTATAAAGGCGTACGCACACGAACATCTTTGCTGATTTCGTGGGGAGAAAATTGTCGGATCGTCTACCTTGGCACGACATTTTAATGCACACTTAAGGTACCTTTACACGATGCAATATGTTGCGGGCAACATTACCCCCGCTCGCTGCCACCACGGCAAAACCCTCAATACCCCCTCACCTGAGAGCGGTGGGGGTCATTTTGTGATGTTGAACGGAATCGGACGGTGTTGTATAATCTGCTGCAACATTTGGGGTCAGTCAGTGTGGTCTCGACTGTCGTCCGAGCATCACGGCGTCAAGAAAATGCTTCGGCTCAGCTGTCTCAGCATCACACTTGAAGGCGCAAAAGAAATCACCACACTTATCATTAAGCTAAAAGAACATGACGCGCCATGGAGTTGTAAATGTAGCGATTATAAAAACACGACTGAGAGACAATTTGTTTTAGTTTAATGATATAAAAATGAATGCTAGGTATTTACAAAGCGGGAATGATTTGCAGTTTAACCGTTTGTTGTTCTTTAATCGTTTCAACTCATGCAAGAAAGCAATTATTCTCTTGGACGATGGGCTCGTAAGTTTCTATTGGAAATACATTTTTTTTTAGCACTTGTTACTGAAAACCTTTACTCAACTGCTCCACAATATCACAAAGAATGCAAGGGATCAGTCTGTGAATATGCATTACGCCTACCGAATAAGGACGTTCTGCTATCATGATTACCCGCGTTAATTTGTTTATCTGGTTATCTGTGAATTTGTCGACAAGATTACGTAAACACCATTTGACCGATTTAATAATTAAATTAATAATAATTATAGAAGTCCCTTTCGTACTTAGTTCTTCGAAGATATTTGTGTAAGAACTCTTACTTTTCCTTCTTAACAAATAATTTTCACTCCACACCTCTCTTTTTCTTTCTAATAAGAAGTAGAGTTTGCAGTTAATGCAACTGCAGTGGTGTCATGACCTCCTTCAAGCTGGCAACTGAAGGTCAATTTGTTGCCCGGTGTAAAGGCCCGTGCAATATGTTGCACCGCAGTGGCTGGTGGTGTAGGGGCGGGGAGGTAAAGTTGCCCGTAACATATTGCATTGTGTAATGGGACCTTTAGCGGGGAAAATGTTATTGGAGCTGCAATGCCTTGGGGTAAAATTATTTAAAATTGTATGAAATAGCTGAGGAAAATATTGGCATCATAAATTTTATTGCTCCTCTATCCGCCGGATTTTTATTCCCTGGGCATAGTACTCAACTACTGAATAGTTTCTACGATCTTCAAGATTGTAAACAAAAGTTTGATCAGTCCGTTTCCGTTGACACCACTATTGTGGTAACACAAATACCAAGTCCTTTTGCCATCGTAGATAGAATTGCAGCCATTTAACCTAAGGTTTCAATAATGGAAATGCAGACTTTGTATACCGTAGTGGTGAATAAATAACAATGAAAACTGAACTGCAAGTTGCTCTGAATTACTCGAATTCACCACAAATGATTGTATTAGGCCCGTCTTACTTAATGCGCCGGCAATTTGTCGCTCAGTCTGGTAGAGCATTTGTTGGCGAAACGCCCCTCTCGTTTGCATTGGGCTTAAGAGCCTTTCTTTGCTAAGGGTGCATTAACATATCCCGATAAGCTTGATGTACAGACAAAATTGCCCCATCGTATTCAGTGAAAATGCTGTCTATTGGTCTGCGCACGCTTTTAGTTATTGTTATTATTATTATTAAATCACACCAGGCTGGCGACGTAGGAACGGAGAAACTCCATGAGGTTAACAAACCCCCCCTCCCTACCCACAGAGTGGACTGTGATCCAAGGGGAGGAAAAAAACGGGACATAAAGAATGTGAAGAGAAACGTGGAACCCATGCACGAGTCAACGTGCATGAGAACAGCAAGTCGGGAAAGGAGAGGAAGAACAGAATAAAGCATGAACAAGTAGGAGTATGAAATCGGAATGAAAGGAAAGTGGGCACGAAAGATAGACGTCCTGAAGGCCTAGCTAATGACTAAGGTAACCTACACGAACCCCCTGGGGTCGCCAGACCCCATAACATAGGATGGGCGAACCTAAACTAACCTAACCCTATGGCCCATCCTATGCTCCCTGAGGGGGCACGCCTTTTTAAACCTCCTTGATTTGTCCCAGCCATAAAAGGATCTACAAGAAGTGGAAAACGCTACGGTATAGTAAACTTACAAGTTTCGCCACGGCTCCACCGCTCTTCCCAGTACTGAGGCGTCATCTGCTGAGCCATTCGGAAAACTTCAGGTGTACGTTACGGCGTAAATCTGCAAATCATGGATAGTTAAAGTATTGTTGATAGGTTCCAAAGTTTCTTCCCCGGGAAATCGCGATCAGTAGCTACTTCTCAAAATTTCCCGGGATTATTTTTCGTTCAACGGTACTAGGTTCAGGTCTTAGTACAGTGCTTTATTTACTGGGATTTATTTTTCGGAAACCAAAATTAACGTGAGATTCCATGAAATATGATTGTTCTAATTTTCCGGAGGAGACAAGCAATGACTTTCAGACGGCTCGTTAATTAAGGCGCACACGTACGCACAAGTTTCATTGCCAGCGAATTCTGTATCCGATTTCGTTGCGGCGAACAGGGCTTCGGCTTAGATATTGCGATGCCACTAAAATAACATCTAACGTCTGAGTTGTTTCTTACAGTTTGTACGTTATAACAAGCAGCAATGGTCAAGCTTTGAGAAAACCTCCTACTTCTGAGTTAGTTTACAGCAATGACGGTAGTTTCAGCGTGACATTCCAGCACCACGAGCAATAGTCACGGCAACGTGACGGCCGAAGCAAAAATGTTGAGCGACTGAGCAGTTATTACGATAGTGTGCTCACGGTTTTAGATTGGTACGTTTGAGTGCATGTTCGATTGTGGAGGGGGGCAATATTGGGCTTTTAAGGATTGTCTTGTTTCAAACTTGAGGGTGAAGCTCTGATTTTGCCACTTTGAATCGATTTCTAGGTGCTAAAAAGCAACCAAGTACGCTTGAGACGGGTGGAAACTTCGTTTTACGGAGCCTGATGAAGTTTTTGCCGATTCAAGATTAACCCATCATTCGATCGAAGCTGCGGTACCTGTCTGACGAGTGGGCTTGGCTTAAATGACTCGGGCATCTTCGACAGGGCCCAAAATTAAGCTCTCGAGGTTTGACTTGTTCGAAACATCAAACAGCAGCTTTGGCTTGATAACTTTGAATCGTGTTGCAAGTGTTAGAAGCACCCGATAACGTTGTGCATGGAGTAATATTGAGTTTTCGGAGTTTTAAGGGTTTCCTACTGAGGGTTAATGCCTGAAACTCAGATAAGTCGGAGCCAGCTCACCTAGCTGCTTTAGTTTCGATCAAGTTCAGCTAGAGGCTTAATTTTAGCACTCAATCGAATATGCATGCCCGTAGATGAGCCTATCGAAAGAGCCCACAGTCAAGATATCCTAAGCCCTAAAGTAGTAGCCAGAGCAACAATGGCTCGTGGGCCCCACATGGGCACCAGGTAGAATATGGGCACCAGGTAGAATATGGGCACCAGGTAGAATATGGGCACCAGGTAGAATAGGGGTACCAGGTAGAATATGGGCACCTGGTAGAATATGGGCACCTGGTAGAATATGGGCACCTGGTAGAATATGGGCACCTGGTAGAATATGGGCACCTGGTAGAATATGGGTACCTGGTAGAATATGGGCACCAGGTAGAATATGGGAACCAGGTAGAATATGGGCACCAAGTGGGGTATGGGCAACTGCTGGACACAAATGCGCATAGTCTGGTCTCTAACTGGGAAAACCCACACTGGGCTCTACCATGCCCCTACCATCTGGGGCCCATGCCGTCTTTCCCATCGTGGGAAATGAATAGCTGGTTCCACATGTGTAAAAAGTGGGCTTCCCAGCTGTATCCCTCATACGAGCGTTGGTAGGTAAACATGCCTCATACCCAGGTGGGCACCAGTGGGGCTTTACATATGGGCATTGTATGGCGTTTCCCAAATAGGTACCACATGGGCATCCCAACGCTACCCTATAGAATAATATCATGGGCCTGCTCATATCGGACCCACGTGGACACGAATGGGTTTTCCCAGTATGGTGAAGGTATAGCTATGTGATTCCCACTGGGGTACCAAATTGGCTTCCCTGCGATATCCCCTGTTATCAATTTAATGGGTCTTCCCACATCACTCCCATAGGGCATTTCCTAATATGGGCAACATATGGTGTTTCCCACGTGGGTAACGGATGGGCTTCCCAGCAAAATTCCACATTAGCAACATAATGGGTATTCCCACATATCCGGCCCATGCGGGTTCCTGTAGGTATTCCCATTGTGGGTGAAATAGCCTATGATGATTCCCACATGGGTAACGGATGGGCTTTCCAGCTGTATCCCATATTAGCAATTTAGTGCATATTCCACATCACACCCATAAGGGATTTCCCAATATGGGCAACATATGTTTTCCACGTGGGTAACGGATAGGCTGTCCAGGTACATCCGACATTGGCTAGTGTTTTGGATCTTGTATTAAGATCAATTTGTCATCGAAACAGGAAGATACACATTGTCATAAAGTTACAATGTAGTTTATGACATATACCGCAAAAATGTCTACCGAGCGTTAGCTTTAGCAGTAATCTGACGTGTCATGCATCCAAGAACTTTTTGAAAAAGTAGCTGGGACCCGTATGGGTTTCCCACATGGGCCACATTGGGAACATCCCTTCTCGTGGCCATATGGGCATGAAGAGGAATTTTCCCAATGGGGCCCATCTAAGAAGCCCACATGGGTCCCAGCTCCTTCTTTTAAAAACCGTTTTGAATGAATCCCATGTGGGAAATCCAACACCTGCTCAAGCACATCCCAGCTGGGATCCATATAGGCTTCCCACATGGGCCCAGTTGGTAACATCCCTCCTCATGCCCATGTGGGTTGTACTACATGGGGCCCAGCTGTGATATGTATGGGCAAATGTTGGGTGTCCCATATAGAATCCATTCAAAAATGGCTGTTAAACAAGGAGTTGGAACCCATATGGGCTTCCAGCATGGGGGCCGCAATGTTCATCCCACTTGGGCGCCACGTGATGCCCATCCCCATTGTAGCTCAGGAGTATACTTCTAGTTTCAGGACGTATTCGATTGGTACAAAGTTAAGCTGCATAGCTTAAATCGAGCGGAAAGTCAATTCTGACCGTTGTTTTCGCATGCACGGCGCCGTGGCGGAACTGCCTTCCTCAGAGATGAGGGGGTGGGGGGGGGGGTCTCGGGTCATTTGTTCCTCCCGTCAAATTGGCGCCATAGTTCGTGACCCGAGGGCGACTTTGACTACACTTGCTCATCTGGGGCCAGTGGGCCTATACCCGCAGCACAAACCAGTGCATGTGGGTTTACCAAGTGAGGGTGTGGTCTAAGTTGACTTTATATTTGACTTGAATTTAAGGCGTTAAGCGGAACGAGCTCGTGCCGACAACTCTATCCTGCTATGTAGATAGTTCAACTTTTTAAGCGTAATGCACTCGACTATACCCTAATGTAAACAACAATGGTAGCATGGAAACGAACTTTTTTCCATTCGGTGAAGTATTATTAAAACAAAACGAATGATTTTTTGCAGTTTTAACCTTCTATAACAATAATGGAAAATTTTTTACTGTTTTCTTTGATACTTTGATGTCAAAGAAGAAAACCTATTTTCCTGGTTAACTTAAGTATATCGCGCAGAAATCATAAACTATACTATGGATTGGTAAAATGATAAAAACATATCAATCACTCGTATGGACCAGTGTAGTGATCCATTTATATACTGTCATTACTGGCACATCCGATGCTTCCCAAATAGCCTACAAAAACTTAGCTGAGCCAGCTCCATACTTGTAACACTATCTTATGGAACGACATTATTGCAGCTTGCTAGTAAAAAATTCGCAAGATTTACGTCCAAAGATGCTTCACTTTTGAATGTTGAGAACGTAAGACATATTTCACTAGTGATTTCACAGCTTAAGATAATAATTTTCAGCCTAACTCCAAAAATCCGTTCGACTGGGACACGCTTAAATCGGTCCGAAAAGTCAAGTGCACTTAAATATTCGACAGCGATGTCCCAATCGAAAGCGTCCCAAGTCTCCCTACCCGAAGAGTACTCTGATCTAAAGAGAGGAAGAAAAAAGAGACATAAAGAATGTCAAGAGAAATGTAGAACAGATGCATGAGTCAACGTGCATGGGAACAAGTTTAGGAAAGAAGAGGAAGAACAGATGGGAGAAAGATCAGTTGGAGGATGAGATAGGAAACAAGCAAAATGGGCACGAAAGACAGACGTCCCAAATACCTAGCTAATGGCTTAACGCACAGGGTCGCCCTGGGAGCGCTGCTCCCCATAACATAGGACCCTAGGTCAGGGTCCTATGTTATCTTAGGGTAGGCGACCCTTACCTAAAATTATCCTATGACCCATCCTATGCCACCAGATGAGATTTAAGCCATAAAGCTCGACAAATCCACCCATGTGGTTACGTTAGTAAGGTTCGCCCATCCTTTCTTACGGGAGTAGCGTCTCCATAGCGTAGGTGTAACGCGGCTACTCGCATATTGGAGACCGGTACCGGCCTCCAATGAGACACTAATTGGGTAACACCGACGGCAACCGTAAAAAATTGTAGGATTATGACTTGGCTAACACTGCCTTTGTTTTCAAACATTGACTTGGATACTCAATTTTTATTACACAATATTTCACTACCCCATATATTGATCGAATTCTAGCTTATGCAGCACTTTTGCGAACTTTTCACAACTAGAAATAAGGCTCCATCGGAACTGATAACATACGAGAGCTTTATGCAAATTATTTTACAACACATATTGGGGGGGGGGCTGCAATCGCATGACGCATTCACCCTACGCGGGATGACACCGGGTAACACTGTGAGGGTAACACCGGCGTCTGATTGCAACACGCCCCAAGCGGGTGCCGTGCATCTTACTCAATGGCAGAATCACTGTCGCAGTCGAGAAAATTACAAGAAAGGCACGTCGATGCAGTTGAATTGCGCCAGTTTTAATTATGGATTACATACAAACATACTTTAAAAAGCGAAGTTAAGGTAAAAAGGACACAATGCATAAACGGAGGCGTAATCACAAGATAACAAAACTGAAGAAAAGCACCACTAGGCTACCTATGTCAGAATTACTTTTCCACTCAGATTCAAGAACTTCTTCGAAACGCACTGTGAACACCAACCAGATATTGCGGTCTCAATGATAGCACGTGTGTTAACTAGCAACTTCAGGAAGAATACTTCTGCAAATGAGAACTTGGCATGCCAGACTCATACAAACCTACCCGCACGACTTCTTGACTACAACTGGATACATCCGTGAGAGGATTCTAAGGCAACCGAGATCGATAAAAAATACCGTACACCGGACTGAAATTCTATGAGTTCCTACCCTGTTGCAACGATTTAAAAATAGAAATAAATTTGCATTGATTCGTATCTACAGCGTTCGCAATTGTGCATTCTGGGTGCCTTTTAAATTATCAAAGCAGATGTAAGAAGCTCATTTTCAACACTAATTCACTCGACAGTCTTTTAGTGTTCATGGGAACGAACTAGGTACCGAGCGTCCCAATACGTCGCTGCGTCCGATTAGACAGAGCAAATGTAAAAGGGAACCGCTATTTGCGTGGGCGGGATACCCATCGCCTGACCTCTTATGGTATACACAACGCTGACATATAAATATATCGATCAACTCGGGTGTCCGATTTCCGCAAGGTTTGTTGCAATTATTAGTAGTAGTACAAACTTTACTAGCGCATCAGGGACACAACGTCTTCATCTATAGGCAGAGATAGCTGCATGATTACATATCAGATGATTTAGATCAACAAGTTGTTAGTTTGCGTAATTCAAATACCGTAATCATAGTTAGTATGTGAAATTATTGAACAAAAATGGTTAATATTCATTTTTATAAAAAAAATCAAGTTTCAAATTATATAGTGATTAGTTTGCCTGATTCAATTAAAAACTGAGAGAGTGCTATGGCAATAGAGAGTTGTATGGCTTCAGTAAATGGACCTCTACCTAATAAATTGGTTTGAAAAAGAGGAATCCCCACTGTCGCTAGACTGCAAATGAGAAAGTCACGAGAATTCTGAAGAAGGGGGCAGTCCATCAGGAAATGTTCAATCAGTGCTGCCAGCGATAGGTTTTTAAACGAAGAACTTGGTTTTTCAGTCATCGTCTTAGTTTCTAGTTTTTTTTTTATGTTCAAAACACGCTTAATTTTGGTGTTTCGCATGTGACTCTCGTGTAGGTAAGCTCATATAGAAAATAATAAGTTTTTGAAGAGAAGAAATAAGTTTTCACCAGTCATATTGATTTTTTATTGATAACAAAATTATAATTACATTATCTCCTTTCTGACACGTATTGAACAGGAACGAAACCGATCAAAATGTTCGATCCAAGGTGACTCGCCGAGCGTCTAGGTGTTTATCCACTTCACGACTTCAAAATTTAGCCAGTAAATTTCAAAATCTGGTGCCTTTCAGCATGGTAGATACTCATTTTGACACATACGGGACTTTTAGATTCACAGAACACCTGCACTGCATCGAAAACAATGTGTTCATGTAACAAAAAAGTAGGTTTGAATCAGTGAAAAATTATCTGATTTTATCTGAGTTATGAAAACCTTCAAGGTGCGTCCACGCTTTCAGGCCTGCGTTGAGAGAATTTTTCCCTTAGCCAATACAGTGAAACAGCAAGAAATAATTAAAAAAAAAAATTAGGGTGAGAGAATTCTCGCAAAACAGCAAATTAGGTACTAAAGGCAAGTTCAATTGGGCGCCAAAAGTAAACCATAGAGGCTAGACTTGTTCGATAGGCTATTTCATGTAAGTGCGCTGGCTTCGACCTTCTCAATTGAGTTTCAGGCATTGATCTTCAAACAGTAGACCTTGAGACTTCCAACAGCTCGATAGTACTCCATGAAATGGGCTCTGCTCCAAGTTGTTTTGTTTTTAACACTAGCAGCACAATTTAAAGAGACAAAGCTAAAGCTTCTGCCTAAAGCTTTGAACAAGTCAAGCCTCCAAGGCTAAATTTTGGTGCCCAGTTAAACACGCCTTAAATATGGCGAGACGAGCATGTCATTGTAGCCACGGCCAGAATTCATAAAAGATATATGCGATGGTGGCGTTTACAGGAAATACTCTGCAAGGCTGAAAAAAGCAAAAGATACCAATAGAGTCGCCATTTATGAAGGAAATGATAAAAAAATGTGTTGTGTTCTCATTAGGTTACCTACCTTACCTTGAGTTACCTTGAGAGTCTTCGGAAGAAGTCCAGGTGACGTTGTTCACGTCACCCCACGTGTGTGGAGTCACTCTGCTGGGTGTCTTCTGTGGTGCCGCAGTTTGCGAC
>LQNS02278139.1:6344968-6358277 GCA_001587735.2 Parhyale hawaiensis
CTCACCATATCATGTCCAGACTCACCATATCATGTCCAGACTCTTGCCACAGCAGGGGACAAAGACGCGCTTGTCAGGGCCCAACAGAAGCTGGTCGGCGTACTGCAGCAGTTTGGGGTGGTAGTCATCCAACTGCCACGCTGTTGGTAAGCGGATTATTATTGCATCAGTACATTGATTAGTTCCATAGTCCCTAATTTAGCACAAATTGGATGCTCTGAAGAAAGAAAAAGAAAAAGACAAACGGAGCTCATTCGATTTGCTCGTCAAAATCAATTAGTTAGTTCATCGATCCTACGCTATGGGGAGCAGCAATGTACCAGGGGGGGGGGGGCGGCTTTGAAGATGGTTATCTTGACCTCAGTTTGGCTTTTCGGGACGACTGTTTTTCGTGTTCACTTTGCTTCTTTACACCTTCATACACTTACTGGTATCGCTTCCCTCTGTTCTTCCTCAGCTTCCCCGACTTGCTGCTACCGTGCGCGTTGATTCTGTGTTGGAAGACCATTGAGCTTGGGTTGCATGGGTTTCGCATTTCCACAGACATGTTATGCAGTGTACCCTATTCTTTCAACCTCAGTGGGATCGTTTTTGTTGCGCAAACGGAGGCTCAAGCTACTGAACTTGATAGGCTAACAATTTTTCAAGGTGGATCGCAGCCATCTCCATCCGTTCGAAATTTCGTCCAAAAGGGTTGGATTCGCTACGTTAGATAATAAACCAATGTGGCGCAGGCAGTTACTGTTTTGAAACACGTCTCGGGTGCTGTCAGGCAATCGTAGAGACGACGCGCTGGTGATCATTTGCTAACGCCAGGTTTAGAGGGCCGACAGCGGGGCCGACCGCATTCTCCCGTAAGTGCTTCCTGTGTGTCTTGATATCCTAACAGTACTGAAGGTATGTAGATATCTTTGTGGACCTTCCATACACTCGAGTGTTTTCCGCATTAACAAGTTAAATAAACGTAGGCTTATTACGTTGAGACAAAAGTGTCGAAGTTGCTGTTGTCTGTAGTAAGTGATTGTTTTGTTAGACGCTAGTTCAGGAGCAGCTTTAACGTACTCTTAATCATAAGTTCCTTAAGAGTTTCAAACAGTTTTGGTATGTTGAATTCCTATCGGCACCCGCGGCTAATGCTGGAGCTCTCCCTCCTCCGTTGGTTGCGGCTATGCTGGAATTTGTGCGGTCCTTTAGCTCCACTTGTTTCCCCAGGTTTGGAGTGGAGGTCAGGCCAACTTTCGCCCACTTCCTTCTGGGAGCAGCCTTGTTTCGTTCCCGGTGCCTCGACGCTATTGCCAAGTAAAGTTCTTAGCCGTGGAGGACTTCCAGCCATTTCCCTGTCAGCCGATAATTCTAAGAGGCTGCAGGAAAGAATCTGTTCGGACGAGCCCTGGTAATAATCATTCCACTACTCCCCAGGAAAAAGTCCTCTACCGCTTCTTCCATTCACATCAATCGTTAAGCTAGTGCCTCCATCCATCTTGTGACGCCCTGGAAAGTGTGATTCTTCCATGAGCAGTCGGCTTGGACCAGCCCGCATTGCAACCTTCCTGTCGCTCCGGAGGAGGAAATAACTCCGCAGCATTACTGCGCCTCTACCTATCTTTGCTGACTATTCAGGACCACGAATCACCACGAATGCCGTGACCTGGCCAAGAAAACACCTGCCATTTTGTGGCTTCCGATGACGGGACTTTCCCTGAATTGCCCCAGACTCCCTTCACCATATCTAAGTGATGTCCCTCAGTTAAGTTTTATTTTACGTTTCTTAGAATTAAAGATATACATTAATGCTATTGTTTGCTTTCCTCCCTTCGTGCGATATCGGCGGTCACCGGCCGTGGTACATCGATCACGCATTTCGTAGGACCTTGACAGGTGTAGTACAGGCAATAACCGTTTTGAAACACGCCTCAGGTGTAGCACAGGTAACCTCAAGGTTGTGAGACACGCCTCAGGGAAATGTAGCACAGATTGCATTACTGTTTCGAAGCATGCCTCCTGTGTAGCACATCTAGTTCTAGGCATGTTTACCTTTTTGATCATCGGCCCACCAATCGGCCTGGCACAGTCCTCTAAACAGAACGACTCTGATTTTTTTGAGGCGGGGAAAATTACCCCCTTAATAAGGTCAGGGCCGAAAGGCTTCAACATACCTTGGTTGCAACACAGATGCGTGTTGTAATCCTAACCCAATTGGGTTACCGCACTGTGAAAAATATGTGGTTACCGTGCTCTGAAAAATAGCTGGCACAACCCAAAATGCTGTCGCGAAAGCGCCATCTGTCGATGAGCTTAACAGTAATTATATCCTGTGTTTATACAGTAATTTTGTCGACGAAGGTTCGAATTATTAAAAGTTATTTAGCTACTCAGGGCCATGGAGTATACCCATTGCTTATTTGTGTGAATTTTGTGTACCTTTTAATGGAACAAGATGTTTCTGAGCAGTTTCGTGTAAAACCGCGACCCGTGTGTCGCAATTGTCCTTCCCACTTTTCGGGTTGTAATTACGACACAGTTTATGAGCGAAGGGGTCCCCGGTGTAGCCCCTGTGATCCTGAAATTATGATTACATCACGTCTCTGGAAACACTAAAGAGGAATACGGAAGACGCTGTAGTAAACTTACAAGTCTCGCCGCGGCCCCACCGCTCCTCCCAGTACCGAGTCGTCAGCTGCTGCGCCATTCCAAGAAGCTCAGTCGTTCGTCAAGTCGCAAGTCTGCAAATAAAAGAAATTGAAAGTGTCATCAATCGGTTCCAGGGATCTTCTCATGAGAGATCGGGATCACAACCTCACAGAATTTAACTGAAAATATTACGCTCGCGAGAAATCTACAGTATTAGGTGCTAGTGCTAAGCGCAGTGGCGTCAAACTCGCCATTCTGTGTACGTTCATCATTGTACGTGCGTTCAAGTAAGCTTCCTTGACGCGTCACAACCACCATAGCACTACAATAAGCACTGTCGAGCCTAGCCTAGCCTAACCTAACCTATCCTAGCCTAACTTAACCTAGTATAACCTCACCCAACCTAACCTCACCTGATCTGCGATACAGCGAGCTGCACAGCACACGAACTTGAACGCCCCCCGCACGCACACCGATGCCCGTCCACAGAGTGGTTGCAAACGTACATAGCGCGTGGCGAGTTTGACACCTGTGCGTCCTGGACCCCACACTACGGCATTTATTATTTCCTGGGGCATCAAGGGACCCATAGCAATTTGAGGAAGTTGTGTGCAATATGCTGGTCTCGAATTGGCGGAAAAGTAACCGTAATTGGTTCGTCAGAAGGTTCATTTGATTAATTCATTCATTTCAGTCGACGAGTCGACTCTTCCGAAACTTGAGACATGAGCGTTGGTTTCATCACTTTGAATCCTGTCGCATGTGTTGAACGAAACCCAAGCACGGTTAAAACGGCTGGAAACGTCATTTTATGGGGCAAAGTAGAGTTTCCGACAAGGTCTATGCCAAAAAATTGACTCGACAGGACGTCCCCGTAGCAAAGTGGCGGAATGTCCATCAAACTCATGTCTAACCTGAACGCCTCGTTGCGTAAGATCATCAACCGCAAAAGGGGGGGGGGAATTTCCTTGCCGTCATCTTTGATGGCCAGTTTACTCTATATATACCACTGGTTCCAATTGGGGGTGAATATGAACCTACGGACCCCCTGCGGTTCACGCACGGACCCTCTACTGGTTCATGATGTTTGAAGCTTCTGTGGCGATATTGTATTGTTTTTATCCCATAGATGAAAAAAAAATCATAAAATATCTTAACGCTATGAGAGGAAAATATAAGTTTAAGTAACTCATAATAATCTTTTACATCAATTTATAGAGATTGAAAATTTTTAGCTTTGTTCTAGTCTTCTTAAATGCTTTTGCTCCATCTCGATAACTCTGATTTTTTTTCAAGAACGGCAAGAGCAGCATACGCTAACCATCATTCAAAGAAAGTAGTCATTCAAGGCGAGCCAAAGTAAATTCAAGAGACTTAAAGGTGAAAACTCGCAGTATGAGAGTATTGGGCCGAGCTGGAAAGTTACGTGAATGTGACATGAATAACTAGAGCATACCTCCGGCCAGCGAGGCAACGATAGCAAAAAATTCAAATTGGCTCTGAAACCATAATTTTCTTCGTATAAACTCCAAAATCTAATCATTCGTGCCCTTTGATAGTAATAACAGCTTATGCAATTTTCTTGAAGATCCGTTCATAACTTTTTGAGTTATACTCCTAACAAACGTTATGACCGACATCAGTCAAACATACAAATGGACGAACCGATCTGCACCAAAATTTAACCATTTATGTCTTTTAAAATTACTAACATCCCCTACAAATTTCATAAGTATCCAGCTATTATTTTTGAGTTATTGTGCTGACAAGCATAAAATTAAAAACAGTGACAAGCGACCGAACGAACAAACTGATCATTACCAAAATTTGGTCATCTACTCTTTGTTATATACCTAACAGCTCATGTTACTTTCATCAAAATCCATCCATAAGAAAAACTCAATACCGTAGCTCTTTTTACTGCGTCTGTTTGTTTGTTTACCTACCTGTATAGAAGTGGTTTTCAATTAGTAGACAAGGAGGATTGTATGGATTGAATCCCTGTAAATTTCATCTAATTCGGTTCGTAACTTTTGAGTTATCTTGTTGAGAGATAAATAGACAGACAAATAGACAGAACAAACACGATGAAAACATAATCTCCGTGGCGGAGGTAATTATATGTTTGGCGTATGTTGTTATGCCTCCGCCTTTTTGTACTAAGAGAGAAGCAATAGCTTGGAAGCCATCAACATCTGTAATACTCAGTACGTAATATACTAAGTTGATGTCATTTTAATGGCGGGGGTCCGTGTGTTTCAGGACGAATTCGCATAGGGTCTGTAGAAAACTGAACTTTGGGAACCACTGCTCTAAAATTTTGACATTTTTTACATCTAGATCAACCCACCTGACTCCCTACAAAAAATATGAACATTGCTCACCTTTCTCTAACTCTTTTTGGGTGGACAGACAAATATACCTGAAAATTTAAACACTTACTGGACGCATGCTTACTGAAAGTGCCAGACAAACCTGCTGTAAGCGGCTACGTGAACTGTGGGGATAACTCGCTGTTAGCCACCCCGCTGGTCACGGACTGNTGGACAGACAAATATACCTGAAAATTTAAACACTTACTGGACGCATGCTTACTGAAAGTGCCAGACAAACCTGCTGTAAGCGGCTACGTGAACTGTGGGGATAACTCGCTGTTAGCCACCCCGCTGGTCACGGACTGCAGTATCACCTCTGCACAAGATGGGCGGCGTGTGTAACGTCGCCTGGCCCTCGTCCGAAGTATCATCTAAGGTATCCAAGGTATATACCACGATCTCACAAGAGCATTATCGCCGCTCCTCGGTTCACTCGCGAGTGATAAACACTGCTCGTGGTGCCTGTGGTGCAAAAGGAAAAGCGTATTAAAGCTTCCCCAAAAATGAGTTAACCAACTAGCGGACCTAGTAACCTCCCTCATTTCTTGAAGGAATGTCACTGCTAAGAGTGTCCAGAGATTAACTGGATTGGGCCCACCATCCACTATTGGGTTAAGTGATGGAATTCAGTTAATATTTTGCAGTGATGAAATAGTTTCTGTTTCCTATCACAGTAATCTATCACGATGTTTGCATACAAAGACACTGTTAGTAAAAAAAAGTATTACCCTGGTCATAACCCTGTACTTTTTGAGGTTCTTATCGCTGCCGGATTGGATGCCGGACTAAAGGCGGGTGCACACTAACGTAAAAGCTGCCCAGTCACTCAACTTTCCTTTTGGCGGTCACGTTACCGTGACTGCAACTACGGCCGGCTGCACACTAACAACCTTCGTTGCCGCTAGGAGCTTAGGGGCAACTCAACTTATCCGTGTACGTAGCTACGGCACGGCTTCAGCTTGCTCAAAATTTGGCTGCTTCAAAAATTTTCAAATAATTCAGTCGCTACTGCAATTTCTACACCCTAGCGAGTGGCAATGTTGAACATTCAACGATCGCTTTTAATTATGAGCGCCTGGTGTTCACAACGATTGGTATTTTATGAATTACAGCACGATGTTCATAGACGTCAGGCTGAACTCACGGCCACGCGTGCTGCGCAGTCTGATAAGCAAAGTTGCGTTTAGGCTGCTAGCGACAACGAAAGTTGCTAGTGAGCAGCCGGCCTTACGCCGTTAGCATATCACGCTCAAATTATGCGTTATTATAATATTAAGCAAACTCAGAAATGGAAGGTATACTCAAAACGTGATATGCGCCACCCTTCATAACGTGTAAACTGGTAAATGCGAATCTTACTTTCGGTGTTCATCTTAATGGCAGAGTCCCGTGCAAGCCGAAGCCTTGGTTCGCGGCAATGTATTCGGCGGAAGCATTGGGTGGAGGGGCGACTTTTGGACTAGAGTGCAACCGCCATCAGGCCGGCAACACCGAGAAGCGCATGGCAACACGGCTGGTTTTCGAGGTCAGGCAGGCGGGTGCCCTGCTTCCTCAACGGCAGAATCTCGACAGCAGCCATGAACAAGGAACACCCGTCCATGCCAAGCAGTAAATACCTCCGCCAAGGTCGTCGTGTTTCTGTCGGCGTCTGTTACAAAGATAATTCAAAAAGCAATGAGTGGATCGTCATGAACTTTACAGGGATCGTTGGGTCTGTCCTGCCCGGTGACCACGTAACGACTTTCGTTGCCGCTAGCAGCCTAAAAGCAACTCCACTAATCCGACTGCGTAGTCGTGACTTCAGCATCAAGTCGATGAACATCGAATTCTTAAAATGTCAATATTGGTGGACTTAGCCTGCTCATAACTTGGAGCAGTAGTTTTAAATCCACCATTGCCATTTGTTATGGTGTCAAACTTGCAGTAGCGAATGAGATTTTCGACAATTTTTTACACAGTTAAATTTTGCCTGAGCTGAAACCGTGCCGCGGCTACGTAAACGGATTTGCTGAGTTGCCTCTAGGCTAGCTGCTGCTAGCGGCAACGAAAGTTGTTACGTGGGCACCAGGCTTTAGGAGGAACAAGTATTTAACTTTGGTGAAGATCTGTTGTACCGTTAGTTGGTCTACCACTTTTGTATTTTTTCTTGGTGACATAACTCAAACCGTTATTAACGGATTTTCATGATATATACTGGACATGTAATAGGAATTTTACGAGCAGCAAAGGCCTAATTTTTTTAGACAATCAGTTTGTCCGTTTCCTTGTTTTTATTTTATTTATTATTTGTTCAGCAACATAACCCAAAAAATTACAAACGAATCACCATGAAATTTGTACGTACTGTTAGTAAAGTTAAAAGGTACAAAATAAAAACTGTTTGTGATTATGTGTTTGCCACTTTGTTAGTTTGGCTATATGTTTGTTTCAATGTTAGTCAGAACATAACTGAAAAAAGTTATGGATGGATCTTTTAGAAAATAACGAAAACAGTTACGATTGCCAAACGATACATTATGATCAAATTTTCTGTGCGGTAAACCGCCTGATTTCAGGACCAATTTAAATATTTTTCAATTGTTCGGCGGAGGTACGCGTATTTGGAGTGCTTCTCTAGTTCATTTTTATTTTTTGCGCTATGTTACACCTGAAGGATTGCTTTAATAAACGAAGTTAATGCAAACAGGACGCAGTGTGTTCACTATAAAACTGAAGCGCACTGCCAAATAAGGAGATTGTATCAGTATACACCTTTCGTTTGAGTAAACAAAGATAGGGTATATCATCTAGAATGAATAGAGTTCATCGCGCTATTTACAAAAAATAACACAAACATGCTAGAACTAGTTTTCCACTCAGACGTAAGAAGTCTTTCGAAATGAACCCTATAAACAGTGACCAGATTTTGGGGCCTCAAAACAGAACGGGTTCCTGTTACCAACTCTAGGAAGAATATCTCTGTAACGGAGATAGTGGCTGGCTCAGCAGAGAACAACGTATCCACACGACTTCTTAGCTGCAACTGGTTACAGGTTACAACCGCTGAGGAAATTCCAAGGTTGTCGAGATCGATGAATTATAGAGCACAAATTCCAGTAAATCAAACAGATTTTTTATTCATTCCTACCCAGCTCAATTGTTTAAGAATACAACAGAGGTAAATTTCCATTGGTTTCTTTGTTTGCAGCCTGCGTATTTGTGTAAGCCGGGTGTCTTCTAAATAATCAAAGTACAATAGGAGCACACTTTGAGCACTAAATACTTGGCTCTACAGTCTTATGGCGTTCATAGGTACTGCTCAGCGTCCCAATACGTCTCGGTGTCCCTTTGAACAGAGCACAAGCGAAATTGAGCCGGTGTTTTCATCGGTAGAATATTCATCACCTGCATGGTCTCGTACGCTAAAGACAATATACGTAAATTAACATAAGAGTCGACATAAAAAACGTTAACATTTCGGGATTAAATTCCCATCTTCAGAGGTAAAAAAAAACTGAAAACAAGGATGTGAACGTCTAAAATTAGAAATTCATTACGATAGCTTAGCTGGGGACAGCTATTGCCGTGGAGAAGTGTAAAATGTGAATGACTGGAATAAGCTGGGAGGTCCTAATGTCAGGGCTAGTACAGTCGGGCAGTTGAGGAACGTCGTAGGCGGAAGGAGTGTACAGTCGGGAAAAAACGTGTAGTGGATTGTAGTGAGGGGAACGGCTGAAGTCATTATGTTGAGGCTGGGATTAGTTTTATGAATGTAGAGATATTCTAAAGTTGTAAGTTTTATTTTTTTTATTGAGTTGGAGAAGTCGATGATGGAGAAGTCTTTTCTGCCGATGGGATGGTTGTTATGATCTGCATGAAGACGGGGAGCTGTATGTGAAGGTTTTACTAGTGGCAAACCTGTTCTAGTGGATATGCCTATAATGTTAGCGAATGTGAGCTTGTAATGCTGCCTAGTGCTGCCCCCATACGAAGCTTGACAACTTCTTGGCAACGACGTTCCCCAACTAACCGACTGTACAAGCACTAACATTAGGACCCCCCCTCCTCGAGCTTGATCCAGTCATGCTCTTTTTACACTTCCCCACGGCAACACCTGTCCCCAGCTAGGCTATCGAAATAAATTTCTAATTTTAGACGTTCACATCCTTGTTTTCAGTTCTTTTTACTTCTGAAGATGGAAACTTAATCCCGAAAAAGTTAACTTTTTTATGTCGACACTTCTGTTAATTTGATTATTTATCGATAGTTTAACGCTGTATGCATACAGCCTAAATCCATCGATCCACCCGGGTGCCTTATTTCCGCAAGGGCTGTTGCAATTAGCAGCAATTTGTGCTAATAAGGTTAGTTTGTAAAGTTAGGTAAGTCACAAATGTTTCATCCCAGACTCAGTTACATGGCAGTCGATGGAGATATGAGAATGTTGTATCTTACGGGTTCTTACTTGCTCTCTCTCCTGGAGGAGGGAGGAGGATTCCGTACAAGTATAAAATTCTGTTCGGTTATTTTCTGTCCCTCATTAAGTTTTAAGTTATTTTGCACCTTATTTTCCTTCCATGATTAGCGTAGAAAAGCGCTGGCTGGGTCAACTTGACCGAAAAGGACTCGCTCATGTGGGTTTGAACTGGACTTCTTCCGTCAGAAATGCTGAGGTAACATTTTGTCAGATCTTATGAGGTTGGTGCCGATAATGCAGTCCTTGTAACAATTATTTAGAGAAAAGTTTCCTCTTCAGACGAATTTTTTTTTTTTTTTAGTATTCACTTTTTTTACAAGTATACTCATTGACGACTGAAATACTAATACTACTATACCAAAAGAAGCAACTTGACTTTTCGGCAGGATGGTTTGGCCTTCGAGTATACGCAGTCGACAGCATAAGAACCTCCCAGTGTTGAAGTAGTAAACAGAGTGACGATAGAATTGGGACGGATATCCCGTCGTTTATTGCTAGGCAAGTTTCTCCATTTCGTAATTAATCGTGGCTACGACAAAGTTAAAGATTTTCTAGCGTTACAACATTGTAGGGAGCGCTGTCTTATAACATACAGCTTCGTTGCATTCCGAAAGATACATATTTAAATGTATGAACCCAGCTTTTTGTAATTGTAACTGTAAAACGTTATGCATACGCTTCAATGCTTCCGGCCAATGAGAGAGCTAGTTGCATGCTGCTTGGGTTTTTAGACTCCAAGGGGCGCTTGAGCTTCGTAAGTGAACTTACAAGTGGTAACTGTGAGATACAATACGGGCCGGGCTTTGCCAACTTGTATCTCCTTTGATAAAAAATTACATAGGTCATCAAACGCATGCGGTGTAGCGAGAAAACCTGTTTCAGACATTCCGCACGACGACCAGGCTTAAACGACAAAGCCGATATAGCAGCATTAATGTTGTCCTCAGATGTGAAAAGAAAATCCTTTCAAATGAACTGTAAATATCGACCTTATGTAATTGCCTGAAGTAGGACGGGTTATGGTTACCAACGACTAAGGCGTGTTGCAATCAGAAGGTCGGTGTTGCTCAGCGTCGTATCGTGTAGCGGTGAAGGCGACGCTCGATTTCAACGCCCCAAAAAAGTGTTGTTGAATCTGCGAAAACCTCACTCTTTAACATTTCTGGTAGACCCGCCAATACCGCGAGTGATGGTCTTACGCCCTTAAGCGTTCTAGTTTTGGCTCTATTTTGAAATTAAATATTGAGAAACAAGCGCAAAGGTGCTTTAAATGCCGGAATTTAGTCGATATATGACTTTATATGGAACGTTTCCTCTATTTTCGAAAATCAATCCAACATAATATCTATAACCAAAGACAGCGTTGCCCAGCTAATAGCCCTCCAAATTTTCAGGGTTTCCGACGATACCCACCGGTGTCACTCAACTTGTGTCGAATTAGAGACCAGGGTAACACGGGTGACACCAAAGGCCTCATTGCAACACGCCTCTGACAGAAAGTCCATGATAAAAAAACTGGTAAAGCTCGGCTTACACTCACCTACCCGCACCACTTCTGGACCACAACTGCAGTAGAAGTCGAGTAGACGTAGCAGGTAAGGTGTCAGGCCCTAGGCAGCGTAGTAAGACAACAACTGGCTATGGAAGAATTTCAAGGTCATTAAGATCTAAGTAAATAAATAGGGTACATTTATAGCAAAGTAAATGTTTTCTTCACACTCTAATCGAATAATTATTTTAAATAAAGAACAGACGCTGTTTGTATTTAATACCTCCGCCAAGGAAGATAAGTTTTAGTCGACTTGTCTCTGTCCGTCACCGAAATAACTCAAAAAGTTATGGACGGATTTCTACGAAAATTACACGCGCTGTTAGTTATGTTATGAAGAGAAAATGACCTTTTTTTTCGATGATCTTCTTATCCACTGGTTCGTTTACCTTTGTGCTTGATTCATTAATTATTTGTTAGGAAACGCTTTGGAATCCCGGAGCGGGTAGTGTAGGACATTTCGACTCTATATATATAAGGTCTTTCTTCAAGTAAATTTGCGTTGTTTAAGGAAATACGACCATTTTGAGAACAAAAAGTTACGTTGTTGAGACCAGAAAAACTGACCGAGTCTTATATTTCGTTGTATAGCTATCTCATCAAACAAAGCAGAAAAATTGTGGGCTACTGATCAATATCCACAGGTCACGTAAAAGTACAAGAAAAAATGGATTTGCCGACAAAAATTGCAACGTGTAAGATTATAAAGGGCTAAATTATCTGGAGACAGTGGAAAACAGAGCTTAGGAAAGACGTGCAACTACACAGAAAAACAATGCAAGCAGTACCGTCGTAACAGTAGAACCCGCAGTAGTTGCAGACTAAAGACTCTGATATTGACTCTCAAAGCGGCGGGTTCAAATCTCTCTACCAAGTTGGCAAGTTTTTCGCGGCGCTTGCCATGATCAGTCAGCATCCGGTTTGTGTACTGCTGTGGGTTTACTGACCATTGCTAGAAAAGGGGAGGGTTGGGGCACAGATTGTTGCATGGAGCTTTCCGCCACTGACTGGCCCCGTAACTCTAGACGATCTGTTGTAGATTGCAGCCGTATACTCCTCCGGATGCTGTTGGCCTATACCTGCATCACAAACCATTGAGCGTGGGTTTCCGCAAATTGGAGATGGGGTCGAGTTAACTTAACCTTTCCCTCTACCTCTATGTCTTTATTGAGACAAGTGCGAACTCTTTGCTGGCAGATGAAATGCGAGATTCACAGGTGACATCAGAATACTAGGAGAGGTTAGACGAGGTGTAAGTTAGAGGACTACGTAACGGTAGACAGGGTTAAGCGACGGACGTTACTGTTGACGGGTGAGCTAATATAAAAACGCTGCCTCGGCTGAAAATAAGGTAAGTGAAAACATTAATTAATCGTGAACGTTCCACGATTTCCGCTAGTAGTAAACTTATGATTGGTGCCCACTTAACAACTTTAATTTCGTTGAAGCTAGCAGAGGAATGTTGCAATCAGGTCTTCGGTGTCACTCTGGTTACCCCGGGCAGCAATGAGACACAGGTTGTATAACACCGACGGCAACCCTCCAAAATTGTAGGGTTAAGAGTTGGGTAACGCTGCCTCTGCAGTGTTTACAAACATTGTCTTCGTGACTCAAAAGTTAGTGGTATATGTTGTACGACTGCCAAATATTGCCCAAATTCTAACATTCAGCTCTTTTGCATTTTTTTTTAATTGTTTTCCCAACATGCAGTCAAACTAGGGCTCCGACATGTATGAGCTTTCTCGAAGATCCGCAACACTCCGCAACAATGGGTAAAGTTATACTATAATGTCCACTCTAAAATAGACGTCATAGACCATTCTGTTAGATACTGCTGCCGTAAAACAAGAGTTTGTAGGCCACAACATTCGGAAATGATGATTTGTGGATATACTCATGTATTGAGTTTAATGTTACATTAGTTGATCCTCATAACGGCACGCCATTTTCATGCAAAATGTTTGCCTAAGCTGTATTGTCATTAGCAGAACCTGCCCTGCACTCCCAAATTTAAAATGTAAAGTCTCATCTATCTATCTATATTATACTAAAAGTCTGAGAACCGGTCTTGTTTGCTTGTGTCTTGTTTATTTACTTGTATCTTCTTTGACACAGTTTCTTTACTTTTAGATAGGGAATAAATTCGATGGACCTATGGGGGGGGGGGCGTATGGCCTATGGCCTATCCTATGGGGCATGGATTAGCTCTTTAATTCGATTGTATCTGTGATACGCACGTGGAACCTGCCCCTTGGTTGCAAGAACGGGCACGATAATTTAAAAGTTGCTCTGGAAAAT
>LQNS02278139.1:6366181-6378821 GCA_001587735.2 Parhyale hawaiensis
GAGGCATTTTATTGAATGATCTCGCCCCTCGGACTACGAAACTATTAGAATACTTTGTGGCTATCGCATCACCACCAGTTTTGATCGGAATGCGCACCTCACAAGTGCGACCAATACGGTTTGAGTGTCAGGCCTGGATTCGCCCATTGACGTTGACAGTAATTTCTTCTAAAATTTTCTAAAAATATATATGATCGTACATTCAACGGATCTCCGTTGAATGGAGTACATTTGAAGTTGAGCCAGTCTTTCGCGATAGTTTAAATCTTTCATGCCTCGGATTTTGGTAGTGAACGATCGCTGGATAGCCCCGAGGCGCTCTAAGTCTTTCCATTTGCTTGGCATTCAAAGAGGAGAACAGTATTCAATCCTTGGCAATATCAGTCGTTTCCATAAGGAAAAAGAAGTAAAAAGATCAACAAAGAAGTAAAAAGATCTACAAAGAAGTAAAAAGATCTACAAAGAAGTAAAACGATCTACAAAGAAGTAAAAAGATCTACAAAGAAGTAAAAAGATCTGCAAAGAAGTAACAAGATCTAGAAAGAAATATGCACTTAGATCTACAAAAAGGTAACAAGCGCTACAAAGCCACAATACAATCACCACAAGCCCCACCTGCCGCTGGCGGTCGAGCTGGGCGATCTGCACCTCGCACGACCGCGCGTCGCACTCCCCGATGTCGCAGATGTCGCATAGCGTCGCTGGCGCCGCGTCGTAGAACTGGCGGGCCTGGCGCGCTGTGGAGAAGGGGGGGGGGGAAGGAAGCGTATAGATATATGAGGCACAGCACTACACCAGTTACATTCATATAACGCCTTTGTAATCATACTACGCCATAATCAACGTAAGTAGGGATTTTAGTCCCATCATCGCATTGCATCATCCACGTATTGCAATTGGATCCATGTTTCAGAGGCTCGGCGGGATTCGAACCTAGGGACACGGCCCAGCAAGGCGCAACCCCAAGACCAGCGCTTAAAGAGTTCCTAAGCAAACCAAACTTAGCATGCTCTGATGGAGTTTGTCTTGCGACTGGGATTGCACCTTACCGAGCTGATTCACTAGGTCCGCATCCCGCCGAACTTCTGAAGTATTTAACAGTACTTATTGCTCTCATCATTGTTCACATAACTAGAATGAAGCGTGATAAGGTAGATGCTGTACGGCACCTTAGAAAAAAGATCATTTTAAGATATCCACAACAAAGTAATAGCGAGTAACGTTACCAGTGATTTTAAGAGCCTCATATGTACATATTACGCAAATATATTCAATAGAGAAAGTACATCATAAAAACAATGTCCATGCAATAGTAGTGTACCTCTTTTATTCACGACTCAATGAATATAAAGATAGGGTTGGAGTTCTTCACTTTTATCTAGAATAAAGAGTGTTTATCAACCAAACTCCCCTTCCAACAATGTAATTGCAAATACTTCTGTCACTACCAGCTAAACTTACTTAGGTCATAGTAGTCGTAAACGATTACGGCGGTTGGTTTCTGGAATGCCACTCGGTTGACTCTGTAAAGACAAAGAAATACTTGGTACACTTGCGGTAATTGGCATGAGGGTTATAAGACCAGATACTGCGACAACAGTAGAGCTAACGTGACCGCAGCCCTAATGTGAAGCCTAGACACTGGACCGTGTTGCAGCTATAGACCAACTGTCCCCAGAGGAGTATACGGCTGCAGTTGACCACAGATCTTTCGGAACCATAGCGCCATCGACGGAAGGCTCTTTGTAACAACATGTGCTCACCGACCCTCTCCATTTCTGACTATAGTCAGGCACTTTTCAAATAGAAATACATTAAAAATCGAGGAAATTTTGCAGAAAAATCTGCTTGGCAGGCAGATTAATTTCATTCATCTGAACTATATGTTTTTCCTGTTTCTTAGGCGCATCATTGAAATCTGGATCAAGATGGTTGTCTCGGTGTTCCCATACCCTTACGGCCTGAGCACGGAACGAACTTTCTTCAACCACTGAAGCTGGACCCACTCTGAGGTTTCATTCATTGATGGATAGCTCATTTTATATGAGAAAGTTAGTTACTGTATAGTCAGAAATTTACAGCCGCAGTAGCAGCAGGCTAAAGCGTTTGACATTGACTCTCAAGGCCGCTGGTTCGTGCCTCGTTCCCAGCTGGGCAACTTCTTCGCGGCGCTTGACGTGATCAGTCAACATCCGGTCTACGTGCTGCTGTGGGCTTACTGGCCTTCCCCAGCAAAGGAAGGGTAAATTGGGGTCGCAGAGTGTCGCATGGAGTCTTCCGCCACTGGTGCCATAACTATAGACAATCTGTGATCGACTCCAGCCGTATGCTCCTCTGGGGCCTGTTGGTCTACATCTGCAGCACAAACCAGTGCATGTGCATACGGGTGTCCCAGTTGGCGGTACGGTCGAGATTACTTTCCTTTACCTTTCCGTTTCCGAGCGGAACGATGTCACAAAGAAAAGAACATAGGACATATAGTATGTCGATAGAAACTGGGAACCCATACACGAAGGTGTTCCCACGCAGGATTAACGCGCAATGGAACAGCAAGTCAGAGAAGAAGAGGAAGAAGAGAATAAAGCATGAGCAAGTAGGAGTATGAAACTTGAAGGAAGCAAAGTGGGCACGAAAGATAGACGTCCCGAAAGCCTAGCATATAGCTAAGGTAACCTACACGAGCCTTCTGGGTTCGCTAAGCCCCATAGGGTAAGATGTCTAGTACCCGTCCACTTGGCATTACATAGCTTCTAGTGTGAAAACTAGCAGTGCTAGAAAGCCGTACATAGGCTTAAGCTGTAGGCTAAGTTGTGCCGCACCGTCCCTGAAAATGATGGGCGAAAAAATAAAACAATAAAAAATTGTGGTTTTCACATTTTTTTCACTAAAAATATGAAAAAAATGCGAAAACCACCACCATTTTTTATAGTTTTATTTTTTCGCCCGTCATTTTCAGGGACGGTGTGGCACTACTTAGCCTACAGTAGCCTATGTACGGCCTTCTAGCACAGCTAGTTTCCACACAGGAAGCTATTTAATGCCAAGTGGACGGCTACTAGCATGGTGGATGGGTACTAGACATGTTAACCCTACCATAGGATGGGCGAACCTACCTAACCCAACCCTATAGCCCATCCTATGCTCACTGATGGGTTTACATAAGAAACTGCAGTAGGTTAAGAGCAGATTACCATAGCACGATCCCCATACCACCAGTGATCGAGTGCCTTGCTCGTGATCGTACGCCCGGACGTTCTGTTGCCGCACCTGGGAGAAAATTACGTTGGGCGGCTATGCAGCGTCAGCATTTTTGCCGTTCAAGTAGGGCAACGGGGGCACTGGCCTATCCAAAAACCTTTGTCTATGACGCCACAGCTCAGACAATCTCTGATCGACTGCAGCCGTACTCAGCTCTTTGTTCTTTGGAGCTATATTTATCTGCTACGCAGCGCAGTGCTGCTAGGCAACTTAGTTTACGTGAACGGCAGAAGTACCGTAATTGAAATTAAATATTTGTAATTAGGTAGAAAGATGCTGATACTCAGTGCTCGTAGCTATCACTGACCTGGAGGCTACGACGGTGGGGCACACCTCCTTGCTGCTGAGGGAGTCGAAGTAGATGGCAACGCCGCGCTCTATGACTCCAGTGGCCTTAGGGTCCGTGTGGTGCAGCTTCTCTACGCGCTTTACTCCTGGGTAGTCATACAGACCTAGGCAAGAATAACATCGGTTAGAACTATTTTCGTTAAAGTTTTATACGCCATAGTGTTCATTTTCCGCAGTATATTTCGCGGTTGTATAAGATAGTTTGCGACTCAATGAGTATAAAACTGTTCAGAGAGATGACTTTTCTCACCTTAAGGGAACTTGACACCGTTAGGACTTAGCCCAGTAATTCCTTCTGCCCTTTACCAGTCTGACAAACTTCCACAAGTGGGATTCTTACGTACAACGTAACAACCTTCATCAGTCCAATTGATGCTATAATCGTTTCAAAATGTATGCGGATGATTAGATTAATAAAGCTTATCCTACCTTGCACATTGTCTGCCAAATCGCCGCACGGCACCTCAGCCGGTAGGCACCGCGCCCGGCTGAGAGGCGGTCCGCCGAGCCAGCACAGCCTTCACCCAGGTGGCGCGGCCGCCAGACAACCAATCAGCCGGCTGGCGGTTACCTCGGGGGTTGCCCTGGCCCAGCTCCCCATGCCCACTTGTGAAGTCGGCGAATAAGGTGTTCTGGTGCCTACCTATTCCGACTTCATGGACACCAACTCCAGGCGAGCCTTGGTGCTTGTAAAAATAAAAGAAGCCCTTTACCTATATATGTGGAGTATACAATGAAAAAATTGACCCGTAGGGTATGGGATCTACCCCAACTTCATTGTTGGGCGTTTCGCTCATTACCTGTTTAAGAGTGTGTCTTGACACAACAAGGGAAGTTTAAAAAATGGAATAAAACATCAATAAAATGAAGTGAAATGAAGTAAAATTAAAAAAAAAAAAACTGTCTGCAGTAAATGAGAGCATACCCAACTTGACCGTTGGGTGTCCTCGCCTAGTACCTGTCTGAGAGTTCTCTCTTGAGACAGCAGGGGAAGTTCTAAATGCCCTGGACACTTGTTCCATCCTGGCTCTGCTGGAAGGTCTGCTTTGTCAGGTGTCTCGCGCTAGACTGCGAGGCTCCGGTGGTATAACCCTTTACCCTAACTACCTGCACCTCTCTTCAGCGGGGTTCCCGCTAGTAAGGTATGCACCATTAGCCCAGACATGTAATATCGACTACCTGTCAATAGTGGCTTACTCCATAAGCCAACAACGATGTTGACTAAATCGAGCGTGACCGGATGCTCGCACCTCCTCCACGAGCGTGCGTCTGGCTTCGAAAGTACAGAATCATTTATCGGTCTAACAGACTGACAGTGCCCGGAGCTCTCGTCCGAAACTACTGCGCATCGTGTTTCTGAAGTATGTACTAGACTGGTTCCAGCCTGGCTCTGCTGGGAGTTCGGCTCTGTGAGATGTCCCACGCTAGACGGCACGAGACCAGCGGTGATGCCCATTACGCTAACTACCTGCACCTCTCTCAGCTTGGTTCCCGCTGGGAAGGTACGTGATAACAGGCCACTCTTTCATGTAGATTACCGGGCAACGGAAGCTTGCTTCATCTGCCGGAAACGACGTTGACTGAATCTTCCCTAACCGAATGGTTTCACCTCACATACAGGAGTGCTTATGCGGCCCCAAATATACAGAAATCGTACCTCGCCCTAATAGGGCCTCGGACCTGTCACGCCCAGCGACGCCGGGCCCACCTCTCGATTGAAGTGGCCAAGGACGTTGACCAATCGTATGGTAAGCAACTGATCACAGCTCGGTGTCGAAAGCTTATATAAACCAAAATGTACAATGACTCATATCTCCTTCGGCCTTTGCGCAAGACTTGCGCCTGTCACGGCGTCGCTGAGCCCGACGTAGAGCCCGAACCGTCGCCTACCAACGGGTCTGACCAATAACTCAGTATCCGGATGATCACACCTCAGTTCCGAGCGTGCTTATGCAAGTCTCAAAGGGAGGGAATCATCACCTTCAACGGAGCCCTGAGCTAGTCTCACCCGGCGAAGCCCGGCCAGCCGGTCTACCGTAACAAAACTTGTTTCACCAATAACTACCGGGTGGACCAATCGTGTCGCTGTCAGGATACTCGGGCCTCAGCGCGAAGCGTACTTATGTAAGTAAGGAGCATACGAGAATCACACGGACAACGTCCTGAGCTGATTGCTCCGAGATCCATAAAGTCCATCAGGCCGGGTCTCTACAGAACGCAAAAAACGACGCAATGCGATTTTTACGGGATTCGTGTTGCAGCAATGCGCGGGTGGCACAAGGCATCGCAGTTGTGGCGGTGGGGACATTATTATTATTATAAACTTTGTTTAACCTCCGTAGCCGCAACTCAGGCGTTCCAACAGAGATGAGTGTGTAGTATTAAAATACCACAAAATTTGTCGCGTGGCCTACGTGCGCTACTACGGGCAGGAAACAAGGCGCAAAGCATAGTAGGAGACACTCGAGTGGTCGGCCTCTTTCACGGCCTTCCACACGAAAGAATGAGAGAAATCCCGCGGACTAGGTGCGCTATCTCGATCGACAGCCCACCTCGCGGAATAGAAAAGGTAATAGAGAACCTACCTAACTTTACAAAACTAACCCCTTCAGCAGGAACTACGGCCAGATGCAACATCTCCTGCGGAAAAGATACTCGGGTTTTGCCCCTGGGGTCGTAGGGCCCATATATATTATGACAGGGATAGGGCCCGTCAGGCGGTGGGGACAGCAGACTGCTGAACCCTCCGTTACATTTTGTCGTGCAACAAATTTGTTGCGTTGCACGTCGCTTGTCTCGTCAGTGTGGTGACGGCCTTAGTTGACCTGAACTCGCGTCGGTTACCCTTCCAGGCTGACCACTATTGCAGTAGGTACCCGAAAAGCTGCACCCCAGTTAATCATCTTAAAGCATCGAACAGACGAGAGTCTTACAGTGCCTCGATCTTGTCCTCAGGCGCTTGACCTGGTCTTGTTTCTACCCACGACGCGGGGGAAGCTGCGCTCAGTTGTGACTTACGACGTCCCATCGCTAACAGCGATAATTGTTGCTCCTTTGACCTCGCACGTTCTCATCAATGTGCACTCGAATGGCTCGCTATGTTTCTTACTAAATTCCCTGAACAAGTTCCACATGGCTACGCCGGCCTCTCCTCTCTCCACATCGTTTGTTCTTACCTGGGTCGTCCCATCTACCTGGGTATGATACTCATCTCGCTACCTCGCACCGGCCTTACGGACTACACAGCAATGTCCCTAAGCTCTGACCAAGGTATTCTCTTGACCGAAAGGTCCCACCTCAAGTAGGAGCGTGCAAACACAAACGTCGACGGGACATAGCTCCCTGATTGGTCCTGAACAGGCCGTCCCGCTTCGCTGGAATCACTCCCAGGTGGGAGCACCCGCTTCAAAAGGCGAAAACACTTAACGCTGCTCTGGCACTACCCATTGCGTCATTGTTCAGCAACTCCTCCGCTGAAGGCACTATGGCTAGCACGACCGCACAAGGCAATCCGATCGGTTCAGAGCACGACTCTGGTAGACCAGTGTTAGTAGGCCAAGTCGGCTGCGAGTCAAATCTCATTGAGCGCCGCAGGCGTAAGTTGATCTGTCGGTCCCGACCAGGACAGTCCGGACAGTATGAACTCTGTGCTCAGGCTCGTCTTAAGCGGGACCCACCGTCTCAGACCGTTTTAGGGCGAAATCTGCGCCGCTAACGCAATAAGGACTACGTACACCCCTTGTATATCTGACGCTGACCTGGCGTAGTCAAGCAACTAGCCCGGCAACCTACTCGAAGCACTCCTTTTCTGCATCGCTCTGGTATCTAGGGTCTCTACAGACCTGTGAGCTTAGCAGGCCCTATGCAGGCCGTTGGTCAGCCCCGAGTCTCAGTACCTCATTCAATAATAAAGCCAACACCCCAACTTAGCTCCTAGAACTAGAACCGATCTAGTATGACGGTCGCAAATCCCGAACCACGGAGAGCATCCACTCCCGTAGCATACTAATCAGTACATACGGAGTCAAATCGAGAAAGAGTGCTCCTCTGGACTTTTCTGAGGAGCACAAGCTCAACCTCCCTCCCGCCTCCGAATGCTACGCCGCATGCGGCTTTTCCATCAAGCACTTTTCACCTTGCGGACTACGCCCCGGTGGCGAGACCATCAACCAGCAGAAGTTAACCGGCGGTTACCTCCCCGAACTTTGGTCCCTCTGAGTCATGATATGGTTGCACATAGCCAGGAACATAAGCACCATCTGGTGTGCCAACGTTCGATAGGGCAGTCAATGCTACCCCCCACTACTTACTCACCTAGCTCGGCTAGGCGACAAGTCTCCAGTTTCTGAGCGCTGCATACACTCTATATATAGGTCGGGCAAGCTCGGGCATCCCCGAGAGCATTACTCGGGCCTCGCGACTCAAGAACCTCCTTTCTTACCCGGACCCTCAAGTTAACCTGTCGGGGTCACCTGATGGTAAGAAGTCAATACGGATTCCCACTGCCTTTTATACAAGTACCACATTAAAGCATGCACCCTAAGTCGGACGACGGATTTGTATTTAACGGGCTGGGACTTAAAATAATAAGTTTCTGTCTTTACCATCTGATCTCTGGTCGCTTCCACAGCCAATGGTTACCCGTTCGGGCTTTAAAATAGTAGGTCCTAACGGTGTCAAGTGACCTGGAGGTGACATAATATGCTCGTGACGAGCCAAGGGCGACGGAACACGCCCTTTTTCTCACTATAAGGGAACTTGACACCGTGAAGTCCTCCCACCTCCCGTCGCGACCAGATGGTTGCATGGGCATGGTGAGCTGAGCCAGGGCAACCCCCGAGGTAACCGCCAGCCGGCTGACTGGCGGGGTGGCTGCCTGGCGGCCGCGTCACCTGGCTGAAGGCTGCACTGGCTCGGCGGACCGCCGCTCAGCCAGGCGTATTGCCGACCGGCTGAGGTGCCGTGCGGCGGCTTGGCAGACAATCTGGAAGGTAGGAAAAGCTTTAGTAATCAAATCCTCCTCATACATTTTGAAACGATTATCGCATCAATCGGACTGATAAAGGTTGTTACGTTGTACGTAAGAATCCCACTTGTGGAAGTTTGTCAGATTGGTAAAGGGCAGAAGGAACTACTGGGCTAAGTCCTAACGATGTCAAGTTCCCTTATAGTGAGAAAAAGGGCGCATTCCGTTGCCCTTGGCACGTCAAGAGCATAATAACTAACCTAACCCGATGGCTCATCCTATACCTCTGAGAGGAGATATTCTACGACTGGGCTTGGAGGGAGAAGTTAAAGAATGCCAAATCTTCGCTGTATATTGTAGTGGACTATAACAGACCACATAATTGTGAGGAGACAGCAGTTACGTCTCCACCTAACTTTATAAAACTAACCTCGTCAGCAGGAACTGTGGCAAGCTGCAACATTTCCTGCGGAAAAGGCACTCGGGACCCTTAGGTGTGAGAGGCCCAAATATATTGTGGCAGGGAAATGGCCCGCCAGAATATACCCCTGAGGGCGCCATAGAGGCCACCCTCCCATACCACTGCTTGCATTCCGACAATTTCTCAAGGTCACAAAACGGAAATTTGCTGTCGGAGAGGCTAACCTCGGAGCTCCAGCCAACAGTAAATACCGAGTAAATATATAATTATGACCACTTTTCAAAAGCAGATCACTCTACATAGTCAAAAAGATACAATGCTACGTCCTTCTACTCGGGAAAACTATGAAAATTTCTTTACGTTTAAGTGTATTTGCTAGTTTCTGTAAAGCGTCAATTAGCGCATCGTCACATTAGTCGGTAAAAGTAAGAAAACGAAAAGAGCACAATAGGCATGAAAAAAAAAATCCGAAAGAATAATTCAATTTAGATGAAAGTACTCTGCAGACAATAGCCTTCTGTCTATGCCTATAAGCCAGCTTACACAGAATTCCGTGTTGCAGACAGTGACCTAGCCAATAGGAAGGCAGGCTGTAGCTACTGCCTATGGACAAGACGACTTACCCGGTATGGTGTCGTGGTCGATGACATAACCCGAAGGGAGGGCCACTTCCATGACCGCCATGTTGCTTTCGTTGACGGTGGAGTTACCTCGGACTATGAACCTGGTAGAAGATTTCGAGTGAAATTAGATAAGAGGCAACAACTTACAAGATACGCAGAGACTGAGATGATATCACTGGTATCATTCTATCACTGTTTAGAAAGTGCTTAATTATTAAGATATTCCTGGTTTGACTTCCATTGCTACTCTGTACGACATGAGCTTCATATAACAGTATTATAAAAAAACGACCAAGAACAGAGAGTGCGGCGAGGAGCAGCACAACCTCACCAAAGGCACAAGTGCTTGGGGTTTAACTTCATCTCACTCCGGCAGTCCTGTGACGCTGTACATTTTTTTTCGCAGTTTACCACCGTACCCACGCCATAAGACTTGATCACAGTAGTGAAACGCAGCATCACCTCTAAATTTCCACTATAGGACTGTATTTAACTGTTGGCTTATACCAGCTGTAGTTCTGCATTGCTAGAGCAGATAACTAGTAGAAATTAATAGATAAGTACGTACGTAGTTATCAATTCAAAAACCGTCTCTCATTGAAATGCTGTAGGGAATCAACACATCCCGAGTGCTATATGAGTAACAATGCTTCATCGTCTTAACAGCAAGTAGGCTGATGTAGCTTACCGCTACGTGTAAATTTTTCTACGTTGTTCAAATTTTATTCTCACGAGACACCTCGTTTTGGTTCGTCCATTTAGGGTTAAACAAGAATGAATACCAGCTTTAATAGAATATGCACTTACACAAATTTTACTAGATGATCTCTGTTGGCGTCAGAGTTGTAGTATTATTTCTACTACTAATCAAATTTGAAGTTTTACCATCCTATTTTATGCTCGAGCAATGCTACAGTACTTTCAATTATTTCGAGATCACTGTTGTCTCTAATAAGGGACATGCACGGCCTCCTAAAGTGCATTCAGGTCTCGGTCTGTACGTCCGACAGGTACTTACAGTCCCATGACAATTCCTTCGACGCAGCCTGTTTTTGGTACTACTTAGAACACTGGTCTGCATCATTTTGAAGTTTAGGGTTTATCGAGTGTTTCTACATCGGTTTTGCATTCTAAATTCAAAAGTGTAAGCAATTTTGCTCAATCAGGTCAGGTTTTCATTCTATTTCAATTTTAAGAACACGAATTATTGGAAATGTGTTTTCTGATGAATCTTAGGTATATATAGTAAGTTTCAATTTTTTTTTAATAAATTAATGAAAGGGATTTCCGAGAGCGTGCATAAGCATTTTATATTTTCCTTTAACCAAGTTATGAAATATACGTTGAGAAATAGCTAAAATGGCCCCACCGTAGGTAGGGACAAAGAGTTTAGGCAACCACCAAATTTGAGAATATGAACGTGTTATTCATCAGCTCCTGGAAAACTACCAAGCTCTAGGTGCATCCATGTCCATTAAAATGCATTTCCTTGGTTCGCATTCAGACTATATTCCGGGACCTGCGGTGCTTTGAGGGAAGAGCTATGAGAGCGTTTTCTTAAAGATATTCAAGTAATGGAGGAGATGTATTTCATTTTAAAGTTCACATGAACTCTAGTTGTCATATTTTAGGCAGAGGCTACACATTTTTAAGTATTTACGCGGTATTTGAGAAATATAGCTAAGTATTGACACTTAGTTATCATTTTTTTAATTTAAATAGCAAACACATCTGACCTGATTAAATAAAACGAGTTACATTTCCAAACTCAGCATGTAAAATGGATGTAAGATCTGCTGACAGACACTAAACCTCTTTAAATATGTGTCAATATGTAGCCCAGTGTAATAGAAAACCCAATCTAGGGTAATTTGCAATCGTTCAATAGTTGTGATATTTTTCTTATCGAACAGTTATGTGGGAAACTACTCAGAATGGTGTTTTTCCCTGGTATATTGAGAAAAAAACGCGGTATATTCAGAAAGGGCGCTCACCCAGTACACGCGGTGAGACGCAGCTTGTTGGTGTCCGTGGTGCGGTCCAGCTGAGGGTCCAGACTGAATGCGGGACGGGGGGCTGTCACCTGGTGGAGGGGGGCATATAAAGAACATTGCGCAAGAACGCTGTAGTGTATATTTTCGTGCAACAGGTACGCCTCCTTAGTGACTAGATAGTTTTTACCAAGAGACAAGCAAGGAACATGGAGCATGTTAAGAAAAACGAAGTACCCACTCGCAGAGGACACCGGCGCATGGCATCATATTCTTAGTTTAATTAAGCCTACGTACTCACAGAGCAAACTGTGATCCAAGCAGAGGAAAAAAGAAGGTATATAAGTATGCAGAGAGAAAAACTTGCGGAAGCGGGTTCTCACAAAAGATGGACGAACATGGGACGAGCAAGTCGGGAAAGAAGAGTGGAACAGAACACAGCATGATCAGTGATCACTATAGAAGTATGAAAGTCGAAGAAAGCAAAGCCAATCGGAAATTTATAGGCATTTATCGGCTGCCTATGGGTAAATAGTGAAGGGTATCCAATAGCATCGGATAAATGCCGATAAATTTCCGATTGGGAAACTGGCATGAAGGACAGACGTGCGGAAGCCGAGGTAAGGCTACCAGACTGTGGAAATCGTAGACGAGCAAAACATGAGCTAACTAGCCAGCTGGGGTGTACTATATTAATGAATGCAACTAATGAGCTTACGAACCGACTGGGGTGAGGTATATTAATGAATGCAACTAATGAGCTAACGAACCGACCGGGGTGAAGTATATTAATGAATGCAACTAATGAGCTAACGAACCGACTGGGGTGTACTATATTAATGAATGCAACTAATGAGCTAACGAGCCGACTGGGGTGTACTAGATTAATGAATGCAACTAATGAGCTAACGAACCGACTGGGGTGTACTAGATTAATGAATGCAACTAATGAGCTAACGAACCGACTGGGGTGTAGTATATTAATGAATGCAACTAATGAGCTAACGAACCGACCGGGGTGAAGTATATTAAT
>LQNS02278139.1:6400474-6411300 GCA_001587735.2 Parhyale hawaiensis
GGATAGGTTTGCGTAATAAACCTATCAAACAGCTATTATTGGATAGGTTTGTGTAATAAACCTATCAAACAGCTATTATTGGATAGGTTTGCGTAATAAACCTATCAAACAGCTATTATTGGATAGGTTTGTGTAATAAACCTATATAATAATAGCTGTTTGTTCGGAAATAGGGTTAGTACGGCAATTGGGTAATTACCTTACGTACACTCGGTCGCGACTGAGCTGTACGAAGCGAATTTACGGGAGCCTTTTGGTCACCCCAAGCAAGTACTACGTACCCCGCGAGTGAATGTTTTCTCCTGCCTGTAACACAGCTGTGTGTCAACGAAAAGATCTACTGAATTGTTGGTCGTCAAGCAGATGGTCTTGCAAGCGAATCTCGAATAAAGTATATAAAGAACTAGAGCACTCAGAGTGCATACCTATGCCAAGCAGGGCAGCGGAAACGAAAAAATCGAATTGACTCTGAAACCAGGATTTTCTTTGTATCAACATCAAAATCTGATCACTTGTGACTTTTGATAGTATTGACGGTGTCTGTAAACTCTTAGAGATCCGTTCATGACTTTTTGGGTTATGCTGCAAACAAATATTTTAACAAACAAAAGTCAAACACACGAACTCACCAACCGATACTTGCCAAAATTTAATCCATTATGTGTTTTACCAATAATAAAAAAATTCTTGAAAATTTCATTAAGATCCATTCATAATTTTTTGAGCTATGGCGCTAACAAACGTGAAATCAAACCCAGCAACAAACAAACGATCCAACAGATCATCACAAAAACCTTGATCATTTACTCTCTGTAATACACCCAACAACTCATGTAAATTTCATGAAAATCAGTCCACTACTTTTTAAGTTGTGGTGCTATGCAAATAGAGGCAGACAAACAACGCTTGGACAGATCTTCACCAAAAGATAATCATCTGTTCTACCTAACATACTTAACAACCGATGCAAGTTTCGTGGAGATCCGTCAGTAACTTTTTGAGTAATCTTGGTGACAGTCATACATAATAACAGACAAACCCGACGAAAACATAATCTCCTTGGCGGAGGTAATAAAGTGATAGAAGCTGTGCATATTTTGCAGTTTATAAGCAATCACAACAAAACATTCACACATTGAGTAGCGAGAATAAAAGCTAGAAGACCGTCGTGTAAATAGGCCTCAACACGGATACAAATTGCAAACTTCTCAGCTTACCTGACCCAGAACAGTGACCACGATGGCCCAGTGGCCCAACACAGGCTCAGAACTGAGCCGCAGTTGGTCCGTGAAGACACCCTTGTTGGTGAAGACGCGGTCGAACCTTCTCACCACCACCCCACCACCGTCCTGTAGATAGAAAGTGAATTCAAGTCAATAATATGATAGTTTCAAGTGTTCTAGACACGAAACGGTAGCACAAAGGGGGAAAAGGGGAAGAACATTGCAAGAAATCACGAAAAAAAAATGATGAATGTAAGCACGTTGCTCTTCTGCGTAAAGACATGCTAGTTATAGTCAGAAAGTTTCAGCCTCCGTTTCCGAGCAGAACGATATCACAGAGGTAATAACAAGGGACATATAGTATGTCGATAGAAACGAGAACCCATGCACGAACGAAGGTATTTCCACCCAGGATCAACGCCCATGGGAACAGCAAGTCGGGAAAAAAGAGGAAGAACAGAATAAATCATGAAGAAGTAGGAGTACGAAATCGGGAAGGAAGCAAAGTGGGCACGGAAGAGAGACGTCCGGAGGCCTAGCTAATGGCTAAGGTAACGTGCACGAGACCCTATGGGGTTGCCCCCCATAACATAGGATGGGCGAACCTAACTAACCTAATCATATGGGTAATGACCAGTGCTAAAGCAATTGGTATTAGCACCACTTTGTGTCACAAGCTTCGACACCAGACGGGACACCACTTCACGTACGCTGTTCATAGAGATCGACGACCTCCGTGACATATCTGTCCTAATCACTGCACCGCAACACGCATTGTAGGTACATCAATCGTCTCAATGCCCTATGGGACAAGTCACCTTGGTTAATGACTTCACAAGCCAACGGTAACGGCACCAAATCTGTATTCTGTATCCAAGGTGCGTTGTTATCAGTACTCAGTTGGGCTACCGCAACCGGGAAAATGGTAATCGTAACCCTGAATGCCTGTACTAGAACGTCATCTGTCAACAACAAAAACTAAGTCCTGCGATGATCGTAACTTCGTCTATGGAGTTGAAGGTAAAGTAAACTTTGTCCGCACCCTCCACTGAAAACTCAAACGCACTGGTTTGCGCTGCGGATATAAGCCCACTGGCCCCAGAGGAGCAAGTGCGGCTGTAGTCGACCACGGATCAAGAAGAGCTATTGCGCCAATTTAACGGAAGATTTGAATGACCCGCGACTCCCCCCACCCCATTATCTCTGAGGAAGGCAAGTTCCACCACGGCGCAGTGCGTGCACACAACTTCCGAGTCAGCATAGGTACCTAGATCTGCAAAGAGCTCGCGTGCCTGGGTTGGTATCGAACCAGCGCTACAAGGATAGTGAGCTGCGAATGTAAGCATGCTGCTACCGTCGAGTTAGCAGAAACTCGTCTTCATTACTCAGAGGTACTGAGTCAAGTTGTTCGTTTTTTACACATTTTTCAATCGCAAGCGAAGAGTGGTGATTCTGTTTTCGTTTACGGTTGTATGTCTGCTTGTTTGTCTGCACACAAAAAAAGAGGTAAGTATAAGGGGTTGAGTCATCATCAAAATCTTTTTCAGGCAGTCCGGTGGATTGACCTAGATGTGAAAAATGAATAAAATGGGTGTTTGCCATGAAAAATGGAGGGCGTTGAATTTGTAACTCTTGACTCAACAATTTTCGGCGGTGATGGTCTTCTGCACGAGACGTTGTAGTTTGTTTTCCCTTCATTTGATATTGATATGCATGTTTGAGCGCTTGCTCAGTCACCGTAACCCTAGTCGCAATTTCAATTATTGCTTCCCGGGTTCTAACTACGATGCCTACAGTTTTCGAGCGACGAGGTCACTCGGTGTAGTCCAGAGGTGTGATTAGTGCGGGGCACGCCTAGATACGAATAGGTAGCATTGTACGTACCTCTACATGAACATCAATGGCCCCTGTGACGGAAGGTCGGAGGTTGGGGGACACAACGATGACCCTGAAGCGGACGAGGTCACCAGGCTTGTACACAGCCTTGTCGGTCTCCACGAACACAGAATAAGACTTGGGCTCGAACTTGAGGGCAGTGATGTTACGGAACTGAACGCCGGGTCTGGTGGTGGTGCTGCCCGACACTGAGAGGTGGTAGTCGCCTTGGCTCAACTCTCCCATCTGGTGGGGAAAGTTGGTATTGATGATACAATTAATGGTTACATGAGTTTACCCTGGTCCATCAGCATTTCGTGGTCTGGTCAGTATAATTTTTTGGCTTGTTTAGAGTACACTTTGAGTGCATCCAGTTTTTTTATATGTAACTGAATTTAACTTGAAGGTGAATTTTGGCGTCTGGGCACCATGCTGGGGCTAATGACAGGTAGCTACTTTAGCTACGAAATATGATTGCGATGGCTTTCGATATTTTTCATATATTTTTAATTAGAGCACGAATAAAGACGAAATAATTGATACAGCTGTTATTATAGCCTGTTAAAGGAATACACTAAGATTTGGTTGATCAGTGACCGATCTCAACTGGGAAAGAAAGAAGTTATGGAAAGGGTGTCAGCATTCATTTTATATGGGTAGAAAGAAATAAGAACTGTGACGGCACCAAGGAATTTGCATTGGGAGGGGAGGGACTGGAGGAAAATGTGGAGGGCTAACGTTACCATGGTATACATGCATATTGGTTACACGACAGCAATATTGGAGGAAGAAGGGCTGAGGGGTGGAGTCAGAGTGGAGGAATTGGTTCATTACTGGAAGGGGCAAGCCCCGTTTTGTCTACACACACAGACAAGCAGAACAGAATAAAAGACAGCCTGAAAATGTAATTAAGAGTAATGCGAGACGACTCTCCGTAACATAGATTGGTTGAACCCAACTGACACCCTATGGCATATCCTATGTTCACTCAAGAGTGAGTTATTCATCGATAAATCCATATGCAACAATTGGGGTACCTGAAATTTGACTAGCTGGGTAGAGTCTGGCTGAAGCTCCGCCTCCTGACGTGTTTGAAACGTGTTGAGTCCATTGGCCCCGCCTTCCTGCAAGTTCCCAGTGATTTCCAGCGACATTCTTACAGTGTCTTTGGTATTGTGAGAGGACACCACCACACTGTAGTCGCGGTTAGGTCTTAGTACTGTTGGTGCAACCACGCTGTATGTTCTGAGGAAAAAAATGATGTGTCATAAACCATGAGTCCATGACTTTAATTATTACTATATGCATTTAATTGAAATATATGGGAACAATAGATAGTTATATTGAGTAGTATAGCTATGATCCGCTGCAAACGATAGTCTTTTACCCTGTTTTTTCACTTCCCAGCATTCGAATGCGATGCTGTATCTGTAAATAAAAGAAATATGAGCATTGCTTTCTGAGGCGACATTCACTAAAAATTTGAAAATACACGAGACACTGCACTAGTGACACTAAGCCAAAGAATACCCCGGTAAACATTTTACCGAAACTTTCGGTGGACACACAGTGTTGTTTACCACAACAGTATGAAAAACTCGAACAAAGAAGTGAAAACATAGTTCAAAAGACATATTGTCTGCAGCGGGCTTTAGCCTTAGGTTCCACTACAAAAAGCGATTTCAGATAGTAAAGAGGAAGGGAAGAATGGTATGTCGGTAGAAACATGGAACCCATGTGCGAAGGTGCTCCCAGAAATGATTAACGTGTGAGAGAACAGAAAGTCGGAAAAAGAACAGAACTACAGCACTCTGGGAGGGCATACACCACCGAGAAGCAACGTAACGGTAATGAAGACTTCAAATTGGTTCTGAAATTATGATTTTCTTTGTATCAACCCAAGATCTAATCATTCATGTCTTTTGATAGTACAGTATTAAGAGTTTCTGTATTTTTCTTGAAGATCCGTTCTCAACCTGTTGAGTCATGCTGCTAACGAACAGAAGTCAGACACAAACAGACCAACCAATCATCACCAAAACTTAAGCATTTATGTTCTTCTGAAAATACTAACAATTCCTGCAAATTTCATGGAAATACATTCGTAATTTATTGAGTTATTGTGCCAACACAAGCATAAAATTAAGAACAGAGACACACTGACGAACAAACAGATCATTACAAGAATTGGTCAGTTACTCTTCGTAATATACCTAATCACTCATGTAAATTTCAGGAAAAGCCGCCGTAACTTCTCGAGTTATGGTACCGAGAAAAAAATGGCAGATAAACAAATAGCCCAACGGATTTTGACCAAAAGTTAATCATTTGTTGCTGTTAACATCCCTAACAATCCCTGTGAATTTTGTAACGATCCGTTCATAACTTTGAGTTATCTTGGTGACAGACAGACGGATAGACAGACAAACAAGACAAAAACATTACCTCCTAGGCGGAGCTAGGTAATAACCATGGCTGAACAACGTTCCCGTTGTTCAGCCATGGTAATAACCATCAGTACAAGTATTATAGAGGAAGGAAGCAAAGTGGCCTTCTAATGGCGTCAATGAATACGGTTGTTTCTTGGTTTCGGAACATACTGGGACTCACTGTCCTGTAATCATCATTGCAATCACGTCATATTGTCTACATGTGAAATTTGGTTTCGGAGAATATCAAGTATCCCTACCCTGGAATCATCCCTCAAATTACCACATAATGTAGAGCTTGGGTTTGGTTTCATACCTAGTTTATTGCCTAACATCAACCAGCAGTTATCTTAAGTGGTATTTCGAACACCGCTATCTCTGTTTTACTTGAGCCACCGAGTCACAGAATGGTGTGAGCGCCCTAAATAACAAACTGAGCGAAACTGGACAAATGTAGCGACTTTCCAAACGCCTTAAAACTTGAACCGCGAGAAGTATCTATGTTAAGTTTGAACTTTTTTTAAAGTAGGTATCAGCTTGTTTGTTGGATATTTTTGCGCAAGACACACAAAGCATTTTGAAGATAGAGGTAATAACTGAGTTTTTTTTCCTTTTGCGTGACAACAATGGACCGGAAGACAGTAAACACTACGCACACAAGGAGATATTCTACGCCTACCTTACGACACTTGATGGCTATCTTTTATAATTAACTGCACGTACCGTTAAGTAAACCCACAGTGAAAAATATTTGCTCTAAAAACCAAACTACCCAGTGTGATGAGACAGCCTATTTTCACCCATGTCTCTGCCCTGAATTCGACCATAACTACTCATGTACGAGATAGGGCAGGCTTTATTTGACGTAGATATGACGTCCCGCCTTTTAGAGATCAGGCGCCCTATTAGTATAGAATAGGTTTTGAGGATTAAAGAGTCATACATTACTCGATTATTATATTGGTACTGCCCCGTTATTTCCGAATCTAAGACGATCAGTCAATAACCTGAGGGATTTTCTCGGATTACAGCCGGAACCACAACGTTGTGTATGCACAGGGCAAGAAAAAGACGAAAAGAGAAGACAGAAGAAACAAGCGCCCTTGCGGACGGACAACAGCGTTCAAACAATTTTGCTGGAGTATTTCAGTTTAATAGGTACAGAAATTGTTGTTTTTTTGGGTTCAGTATCAAGATCTGAGAAAGTTGAGTAAAAGTGACAGTAGGACAAAGCGACTTATTTTGTCCTCATACAGTAGAGATTTACTTCGTGTCTGATTGGGTCATATACGTCAATCTAAGTCAGGCTCATTTGACTTAACTTGTCCGAAGGTTCGGACAGGAGTTTCTGCTTCGTCAGTTTGAATCGGGCTGGAAACGTTAAGAGCCACGCAATTGCGTTGCTTCGGATGAAAATTCTGCTTTACGGAGCAAGACTGAATTTCTCAAAGTATCAATGGTGACCAGTTGAGAGTCAAAGTCTGCAATTGAATTCGGCGTGTTGAAACCAGTGCACCTGCCTGCAATTTCAAACAACTTGACCTTCGAAGGCTTAATATATCGGGGCTCCAGCGAACGTACCCTTACTGTATTACAGTTGACTACTTACCCCTCAAACACGGCAGTTGCCCCCTGCAGGGCCCCGCAGAGCAGCACCAGCGCCGCCGCCACGCATGGCAAAAATTTTCTTCTGGTTTTCGATAATGAAAATTTGTTCAAGGAGCTACCCGGGCCACCCCCGTCGAAGGGATCCATATTGGACCTGGAAAAGAAAAGGAAAATTAACTTAACCAAGTGATAGAACTGTAAATTTAAAAATTTTATTATAACCTACGAGAACAATTTAATGAAACGTACTATAATACATATACAAATAAAGGTTTAAAAGTTAAGTACATTAATTTAAAAATTGTTGTCAATACCATTGAAGAGACTATGATAAAAACTTATTTCAAAGGACCCGAGGAGTCTCAAATGAAGTGCGTATGTATTATAGGTCATTGCCCACAATCTGCAGCAGAAAATGCAATGAAAATACAAATGTTTTGAAAGACCGGCCGGATGATCAAGGTAACCCGTGAAACTTTTTCAGCACATTACTACTAACGAGTATTGTGTGTTGATGTCCCCGAATGTCGATTACGATTATTATTTGGTGGCACATAGATTAGATAGGCGGCAGTAGACGAACCAATAGGCCCATTCCCAAAGAGAAACCGGAACTTACGCCCCGGCCCTCTATGAGCTATTGCCTTTATGTTAGTAGGATGTAGAAGACTGGGGAAAAGGGAATAAAAAGGGAAAGAGTCGATGCCACATTCTCAAGAAACTGACTGGCAAAGCCCTACCAATATTCTAAATAAGCACAATACGCTAATTATCAGTTTGATATTTCAATCTGATTGGGTCAACTCAAAATCTGGAGTCTGCTCCAACTTCCACAGGTAAACAGATCATTTGTAAATACGCGTTAGAAATTGCACCACGCTGCATCTAACACTACACAGGGTACGGCGGTTTCTCGGCGGTCGCAGTTTTAAAAATCCAGCGGACATACCTATGTATGACCCATGTGAAATTAAACCTGGTATTACATGCAAAGATGCAATATATTTTGGGCAAAATATTCCTCTTTGGCGGCTATGAGCAACTAGATCATGGTTACCCTTGCTGTGACGAAATCTCTCTTTATTTTTGATGGCCAGGTAAGCTAGGTATGAAGGCCGTTCTCTTTCCTCGCGAGAGGGTCGGAGTCCCGTTAATTAAACTGCTCCGAGGCATCGCCTCGGGCAGGGTGTAGATCTGCCAGCCCACTGAGATACTTTTAGAGGCCGCATAAGTTACTAAGTACAGGTGCAGAATGGCCGGCCTGTTTAAGATTCTTCTTTGGACGCTTAGGTAAAGTTAGNTCGCGAGAGGGTCGGAGTCCCGTTAAACTGCTCCGAGGCATCGCCTCGGGCAGGGTGTAGATCTGCCAGCCCACTGAGATACTTTTAGAGGCCGCATAAGTTACTAAGTACAGGTGCAGAATGGCCGGCCTGTTTAAGATTCTTCTTCGGACGCTTAGGTAAAGTTAGGGCACTGCCGGCCTATAAGATTCTTCTCAGGGATCTAGGTACAGCGATATAACTGTCAGCCCGTTAGATGCATCACAGGCTGCGATCCTTGTCGATGTCTCCATGGCATGACCGGGCAACTCAACGACGAACCCGTTGGTCACCTTTCGAAGTCTTGACGAACGGAAAATTCAATGTTGGGAAAGAGCGTATCTATTGCTGCCGTACAACATTTCGAAGAGTGTCATTCCTATAGCAGACAGGCAGAAATCACGAAAGAAAGGGCTACGATGCTCTTAAGGCGGCTTATCTATCGCTATATAATTGCCGGCCCATTAAAATGCCTCTTCGATCGCCTGAGCACAGCCAGAGTGTACAGAACTGCAGGTTCGTTAATGCGCCCCTAGAGGCGGTGGATGCTGCAGAGCAGCAATGACGGCGGAAGAGAAATCAAGAGGCACGGAGGCTGCTGACGTCACGCGGTGACGGAAGACACCACAGCGCGTGGGCGTGGGAGGTGAAATCAGATAATCACCACGAAAATAAGGAAGGAAAAGATGGAGATGATGTTACCCGGGATTGTTTGTGTCGTGATTAAACGCTTGTGGCGACTTATGTCTCGCGAGCCATCAGGTCAGCCTGCCCAAACTTAAAAATAGTTACGACACTGAAGGACTTACTATCTTGTAACTCAAAACATCCCTACAGTCCGGGAGGAACACGATCTATGAACCCCACGTTTGCAACTGTAACACGTTATGCACACGTTTCGGGGTGCGCGGCCAAAGAGAGCTCTATTGAGCAGCTTAAATCTCTGTTTTCGCTGCAAAGATGATCTCACTGAGAAAGAAGGAAAAAGAATTTAGTATTCTGAAACGTAGAAAACACGCACGAGGGTGTTTCAACACAGGATCAACGCGCATAGGAACACCAAGTCGGAAAAGGAAATGTGAATAAATAGTAGGTATGTAAATGAAAAGGAAAGTCAGTGGGCGCGGAAGAGAGACGTTCCGAAGGCCTCGCTATACGGCAATCTGCTGGGCCCTCGTGGGGACGCTGCTCTCATGGCATAAAATGGGCGAACCTAACTAACCTAAAGCTATGCTCCATCCTATGCCCACTGAGAGGGGAGTGTTAGGCGTTCTTCATACATATATGGTTGGCCTTACAGAAACTTTTAGGTTTTTTCGGCTAAGGCTCTAAGGGCCGCCAAGAATTCAGTCAGAGCGGGAACTTGAAGCTATCATGCGTAGTACGCTGGGTGAAACTGCGCTCCAACTCAGGCTGCTCATCCAGTACCTACTTGCGGAGAGTGGTTGAACATTTTCGGAACTGGCGACATCTACAGGTGCCAGCAGCGTCAAAGTACAGATTGTAAAAAGCAGCGCGTTGTTTCTTTTTTTTCTAAATTTAGATACATAGCATATTTAACAGCCCCTCTGACGTCAGCGCTAGCATTTTATGTACGTTCTGGGTAAAACTGTGGGTAAACTTAGGTGACTACTTTGAAGTGTTCTCTATGAGCTTCTAAAAATGAGCTTTCGCAACATCCACGTTTCCGTACAGGAAGGGCTAAAATCGACTCGGGGGTCTTTTAAACCCACTATGGACCTGCGCGTGCAGTAATTCACGCAATAACAGCTACCTAGGCCGGTGCATAATCTTCTCTTCATTGACTTGTTTCTTCTTCATCACAAGAAATTTGTGATGACTGATGACACTTCTTCATTGACTGTACTTTCCTTAATACAATACATATAGAGGAAAAACCTACGACGGCCAACTCAAATTATTAGCGTACTAGATAGAGAGCCCGCGCTGTCAATAATGACAGCGAAGAATTTGTGAAGATTCGTCTTGTATTCCCTGTAACATCATCGCAAAGATATTGAGGCAGGGCCTTACATGTATAGAAGGGAGCTCTCTGTCTGAGTAGTGCCGCGTGTTGACGGAACATGTTCTTCATGATTTCTCAGGTTACCAACTATTTAGGGTAGACGGTTGAGCTCCCTTCTATACATGTAAGGCTCTTATTAACTTCCTTGTGTAGGTTGCAGCGCAACTTCCAACTTGAATTTGAAAACCATACAGATAAGCGTCCAAGGCTGAACAAAACTAAGCTTTCTTTTGGTGATACGCAAAAAAGCGATGTTTTTTGCACGAAGTCAATATTGCTTCTAATAAATACGGAGCTCTGTATCCAAGATACTCGAGGGTGGCATATAACTCGGACTCTGAAAATT
>LQNS02278139.1:6411456-6421535 GCA_001587735.2 Parhyale hawaiensis
AAGCTTTCTTTTGGTGATACGCAAAAAAGCGATGTTTTTTGCACGAAGTCAATATTGCTTCTAATAAATACGGAGCTCTGTATCCAAGATACTCGAGGGTGGCATATAACTCGGACTCTGAAAATTTCTCCTCAAGAGATAACTTGCTCTGTTGAAAGAAGAACCCAAAATGTGGACAAAATAATTTGCTGCAGAGAAATCATCGTTGTCTTTACGCGCCTGCTGATCGCTCAAGAATAGGTATGCTACCAGTTGCCTCGATAATTGCCAAAATAAGAAAATAATAGAATCAGCTGAAGCTAGAATGAAGGAAATCTCAGATGAGAGTACACAACATGATGGAAGAGATTGTTTAGAGAAGCTGTATATGCATGTACATCGAGTGGACTACAACATTGTCAAAGAAAGACCAGAATCGGACATGCGGTTCGAGTGTCATCATCTGTAACCTGGAATATTTTCTGCACATCAGTTTTTTATGAAGCTTGGTAGGATGACCACAGTCTTCCAGCAGATGGATTCACTGATGAAACCAGGATGGCCTATCTATTTCGTTAAGAGCGTGACACGAAACCTATAAATAAATAAATAAAAATATAAATATATAAACACACGACCGTCATTCTTAGTACTTATTAGATTAGATAGCACAGATTCCAGATTATTCTCTCGTCCAATACTGAACGAGCAAAGCACGGAGACACACTACAGCGAGACAAGCAGAACGATCACACGATGATATCAAATGAGGTTAGCGCAAACAATTACACTGCGGCAAAATATTTGCATCCTCCTCTTTCCGGCAGTAAAAAGTTACCGAGAAGTCCAGTCAGTAACGTAGCTTTGTGAATATATATATGCCGTTAACAGTCGTAGCTATCCATGATACAGATGATACTGTAATACTTACCCTGCAAGCAAATGTCATGATTCGCACAACATTGTTAGAAATAGGTGGTTACATAGGTGGTTTTCATAGCAAAGCTGGATAAGCACGCCAAAAATATCAGACAAGATGTGCAAGCTTCATTAGTTAATGCTCATGTTTCAAGACAATGAACAGCAATTGAATTTTGACCAACCGAAAATTCTTGCGAACGAAAAGAACGGAAAATCTCGAGTTTTCTTAGAAGCACTTGAGGACCCGTGCGTAAAAAAAAAATTCCCGCAATAGTCGATATGTTTGCCTAATACCTATAGGCCGGTGCGGAATCTTCTTTGACTCACTTCATTTTCTTCATTGATCATTTGTTGTGATCTCATCCTTATAGGTCTATATCCTTAGGTCTATCTATATCGCCAATGAACATGAATGCAACGCCAGTCAGGTTAGCTTACGTGTAATCTGAATAGTGTTTTTTTTATCTCTTGCACGTCTCATCTACGAGCAATCACGTGTTGTTTCTTGTGTACTTCCTCGGTGCTATTCCTGCAGGACGCGCGCTAGGAGCATTTTCAGACGAGTCCTACAATGCTAATCCTATGAGAATGTTGAGTACCAACCAACGAATATCTAAAAATCCTGGCGTGTTATCGAAATAAAAATATTAGCGTCCAATAATAACTTAATAGCAGTTTTTAAATTTGAGGCAACAGGAAGAAAATAAAAGTCTGTTACCATGTGTGCCACCGGCAGGAGCAACAGCACCAGCGGTCGGGCATATGGTCTGCTCCATTTCCCCGTCGCTGAGTTGCCGAACAAAAAACCGCCAGGAAGAAGACCACCGGAGACCCCAATTAATTAGCCATCTACGCTGGCCCCGACCGCCACCAGCAGCTGGCGCATCTCAGCGTCGGGCCGAAGAATGCAACACTTTCACCTGTTCCGGTACGTGCGTGTGCGTATAGCGTGTGCATGCCAGTGCATACATGCGGACGCGAGTGTGCACGTCCTGTGCGTGCAGAGCATTTCGCGATCGCGCAGAGAGCGTACAGTCGTGGCCAAGAGGTGGGGGATGAAAGATGCAATCATCACAGTATGACAGCTAGAGTGAAGGGGTGAAAAGTGTCGGCGAAAGTAAGGCCAAGGTAAATATCGACTTATCCCTAGACGCCAATTGAGAAATCCACACGCACTAGTTTGTGCTGCAGATAAACGCCTGCTGGCCCCAAAAAACATGCGCGGCTGCAGTCGATCACCGATAGTCTGCGCTACAGAAGGCGCTAGAGACGAAAAACTCGTTTGTGATGACACTGTCATAACTCAAATATTGAGTATATATTTTCAGTCATTGCCATCATCACAAAGCCCGCATCAAGCTCTAGTAGCGATAATAACGCAATAACCGAGTCTGTAGAAATGGAGGTTTGAGAAAGGTCGTTATTCAAGTGATAGCAAGGAAACTACGGTGATATTAAAACTGATTCCGCCTCTCCTGAAAATGCAAATTTTTGAGCTAAGACACGGCCGATTGCCACAGACGAGCGAAATGTTCATGCGAGAACTGCCACTCGCTGGCCACACGGTGTTGCGACTCGCATGAAGGATACAATTAATGCATTTGGCGTCGTTGTGTTCACTTCGAAATACTGAAAGAGTTGGAATAATGCGAACGTTGCTTGACGTCTGGGCTGGTTCATTTTGGTAGACATTAATAGAATTCCCCAGACCTACTTTTATTAAGCCAAGTTATCGGCATTGGTCAAGTTAGCGCCTTCGGTCGTCGGGGCGAAAATCGACTAATGCTGGGGAGTAGTGTTATAGTGTCACAGCTCCACAGCATTTGTACACACTCGCCCTGACGATCGAAGGCGCTAATTTGACCAATGCCGAAAACTTGGCTTAATAGAAGTAAGCCTGGGGAAGTCTGTAATATCTCATGGACGAGTTGAGTGTGGCCGACGCCATACAGCCAGGCGCAGCAGTGCCTGTTACAGTTTACGCTGGCAAACGTAAACATGGTAAACACTTCTTTTAATAATTGAGCCTCCGTTGAGGCCCAGCTTCACGACAACTGCTGCCGTAAGTTTTCCGGTGGCTGAAAAAAATAAGCGTTGACGAAAAGAGAACGGATTCAACAAATTTTTCATCTAGCTAGCACATATTTCAAGCCCAAGCAATATGTATCTAGTGTAACAACTTGCTGACTAGTGCAACTATGCTAAAAACTAAAAAGTATATTTTTTCCCCATTGGAATAATGGTATTCGAGTAATTGCCACAGACAAATGGTCATAAACGGGTTTGATTTAATCAGTATTTTTGCAAAAAAAGGCGAAAACGATGACTCTGAGGTTGATCTCCTGCTTGACATCATAATGTTGGTATCCATGATACCAGTCTCATTTAGGAATCTCCAGCAGCGCCAAAAGCCTTCGGCCGAGGCCCCATCGAAACAACAAGCGATGTAACAAAGTTGTTGTATGAAAAACGTCCGATGCTACAGCAATCTACAGCCCCCACCGACATAACCTAGATCGCATGACACACTATCACTCACAGGCGCAATGTCTCACGTAAAAGTCGCATCGCTTGTTATGTCGGTGGGGCACCGGCCTATGATGACGTCACAAAAGTTTACAACGGTCGATTTGAGGTGCGCTTAGAAGTTGTACGCCAGGGTCTTCGTCTTCCTGGTGTGTGATGTTAATATGAATCCAAACTTTGATACTAGTCTCCCAGACCGGCTGTTGGTACTATAATATTTAAAGACGGCAGCATGAACGCTGTGAGGGCTGCACCACTTTGCATCAGGTTGCACGTGCGAAAGCATTGTGTAATCACGGCATGAGACTAAACGATCTGCCGATCGCTCGAAAGTTTACAGTCGAGTGGCATCTCACGTAGCTGTGATGCCATCTGTTTCGCATGTTAATAATTCCTACTGAGGCGAACCAAGCCAAACTGCACAGAAATAGTGGTGGGCTTCAGGCCCTCGGCACCGTATCATGGATACGAAGACTGAGACTATGCGAGTAGGAGTCACTTGAATACGCTGTGCAATACCTGAAATGAATTTGAACTCGGTAGCATAGATATTGTGGCATGCCCGACATGCTAGCAGCCTATCCTCGCACCACGCGGTTCCTACGATGTACCGTATAGTATGGGCAGTGTATTAGATTAGATAGCGAACAATAGACCACAGTTCACTTATTATAGAAGTTACGTCAGATTTGAGAGCTTGCAAGAAGCCCTTGAAATGTTCAGAATTGTGACGTCACAATTGCCTCACGCCATTGTGGAAAAATTCACCAAGATTCCCCGATGCAAAATGGCGTGACGCAATGGTGACGTCACAATTCTGAATATTTCAAGGGCTTGGTGCAAACACTCAAAATCTGCCACAACTGTCTTCTGTAAATGAACAACTGTGCAGTAGACGGACCAATAGGCCCACTATCATAGAGCGTCCGGTACTTAGGCTCTCGCCCTCTATGAGCTATTGCCATTCTGACGCAATGGCTAGTCGAGTGCTGGATATCAGCTCGTTGCCGAAAATTTTTCCGACTTGGATTGTAGTCAAGCGAGCTCTAAATCTTGCAGATTATAATTTATCGCCCAAAGAGAAACGGACCGATATACGCTTATTTAGCGAGGAAGATTGCAACGTAATAAACTCTAGTTCAGGTATAACGGCATGCCGAGCGATTTTGTGCTCTATTACCGTGCATGGCAGGTCAGAACATAATCATGAGGGTCCCAATAAAATGAAATAATACATGTGCTTCATTACCATTGAAACTCATAATGCCTTAGGGTAAAAATTACATGGAACGACAATTATGTGTTTTAGTGCCATTAGCCCGCATGTTGGATCAAAGCATAAAAGAATAAGACATGTCATTGTCCACACGATACTGTTTTCGGTGATGCAAGAAATGTGTGTTAAGCAAGAAACACAAATTCGTTACTAGATGTCAACTGTGGACGACGATATATTGAATCGTAGAACACCAAAATAACGTATAATTAGCTAAAATTAATTTTACATTTTACCATTGACCAATGCTCATGTATGTGTGCTGCTTTTCAATGGATGAATTCCTCGAATTTCTAGGAGCAGTTTGTTTTTAGCTCCAGGTCGCTGTATTAACTGGAAGAGATTTTATCTAGGTTAGGTCACCAAGAGCCCGAAATTGACGTGTCGGATACACCCCCCCCCCCAAATTTCGGGTTAAGTCGGGTTAGAAACATCGGGTTGAAATTGCTTGATCCAAAAAGTTGGGAATTTAGAAAAAAGTTCTAACCGTCCGGTAAGATTAGGTAGGCAAGGTCTTTTTTTTTTTTTTAGAAAACAAAAAAAAAACGTCAATTTTGGGCTCTTGGTGACAAATGGTTAGATTTTATCACTTTGCCATCAGCTTTTCTTGCGAGGAATGGTTAATCAAGTCTCGTGTGATCTAATATTATTATTTTGCTATTCAAAAGTTAAAGTCTTGGTTTTCTGAACAAAGGCGATAACTCAGAGAAAGAAAGAAGCGACATTCCAATCGGAAATTTATCGCCATTTATCCGATGTTATCGAATACCATTCACTACCTACTCATAGGCAGCCGATAAATTTCCGACCGGGATATTACCTTTCTGTCTATGCATCTACTTTATGAGGACAGCAGGTGCGCAGGTGCCGCCAGTAAACATACACTGGGCTAATTGAAGCGTTTTGGCAGCTGTGAGGTCAAAGACGGCACGCTGGCAAAAAGAGGCCGTGGGGCAGGGGGCAGAAGTCGGTGGTGGGGGGCGGGGGCGGGTGACCCGCAGGATGCCAGTGACCTCAGAGCCTCAGAACATGGCGCCTTATACGGCACATAACCGTCCCAGCTGCTGCGCCTCCTGCCCGTCTGCTTCATCCTCCGTGTGTTGCACTGCTTTGTCCTTCCTTAACCTCTCCGTCTCTGAAACAGTTCTCCGTCTCTGTTGCCCTTGTTCGTCTCTGCTACTCATCTCAGTATCTGCCGCACTTCTCGCAGAACAGTATATGTAACCCGTCTCGTTCTCTAGTGTAATTCATCTCAAATACACTTCTCCGTCTCTGACTGAGGCCAGGCCTAGCCACACTGAGTAAGGCAGAGGCGCAGGGCAGGACAGCGCAGCACAGGCGAGGCGGGCACATTGAGACGCATAAAAAATGACGACTTTGAATTTTGTTATCTGCCCACTAAAAAAAGACTGGTTGTCGTACGTCAGGAGGCGTTCTTATTTTCCTGTGTTATCGTTGAAGATCTACTCTCTGGGATTGGAACTGTGCCCTATAACTTTGTTCATCATAAATGACTGTGTTGAACTTGCCCCACCATCGGGTGACGGTCTTACGCCACGAGGCATTCTAGTTTGTTTAAATATTTATGGGTATGTCTACGTACCGTATGTTTCTCACGCCCTTAACAAAACATGCGAGAAATGGTCAAGTTGCGAATTTTGTAAACTTCCTTTTTCATGAATCGATGACCAGGTTGAAGATACGTTCCTTAATCCTTTACCTGAATTCGTTTTTTACAAGAAACTCTTTTTGAAATAGAAACAATAAAGATATTTGCAGCTTCTTTTAGCGCGCAAATGGAGTCTGATTTTAATACTTTCTCTATATATTGAATTCTCCATACATTGAAGCATATGTTTGCTACTAGTTAATGAAGTATAACTTTAGAAGATGATCAACGCAGCATAGACGAAATAATGATTTTTCAGCCGGAATTAGACACAATTGTTTTCTCCGACTTGCTGGCTTCCTTCGCATTTCCATCCCTCTTGAACTTACATCTTTGCTGCAATTGCATCTCTGTTGCACTTTCATGTCTGTTGCACTTTCATCTCTGTTGCACTTTCATCTCTGCTGCACTTTCATCTCTGCTGCACTTTCATCTCTGCTGCACTTTCATCTCTGCTGCACTTTCATCTCTGCTGCACTTTCATCTCTGCTGCACTTTCATCTCTGCTGCACTTTCATCTTGTTGCACTTTCATCTCTGCTGCACTTTCATCTCTGCTGCACTTTCATCTCTGCTGCACTTTCATCTCTGCTGCACTTTCATCTCTGCTGCACTTTCATCTTTGCTGCACTTTCATCTCTGCTGCACTCTATCATCTCTCCTGCCCTGCATCTCGGTAGCATTTCATCTGTCTTACACTCCATCTCTGCTACACTACCTATATGTCTTCATACCTGTTACACTTGATCTCTGTCGCGCTCCATCTCTCGTGAGCTATATCTCTGTTACATTTCATCTTTGCTGCAGTGGTCGTGGTTCTTAGCCTACTCTATAATATTCAAAGTACAGCTGAGACTGCCGTTGTGATGCCCCAGGTGATCAGGGTAGAAAACACAGGCGTCAAAGGGCCAGGATTTCACGAGAAACAAATCTAACATCAATGGATTCTTCCCCACAGAAAATATTTTTCCTCTCACTCTTTTTCAAGACAAGTCCAGATTTACCTCATGATTCATGAGAAGCAGCATAGTAGATATACTTTCTTTTAACCTATGCGCGCTTGACATATGAGAATATATACCGCACTAGTGATACATTCTGTATTAATCACCCCAAAAAGCGGACTATTTTTAAGGTAGTTGGAGCTGATATGAAAGAAAAAAAGACTTGATGTTTCAGTCAGAGATATTTGTAACGCTCAGTCTCTCATTTTTTAGTGAAAAATCAGATTACACCTGCTGCAGATGCAATACGTCCTCGAAATAATATAATCGTGGACAAAAATATCAACAGAAATAAGGTACATAAGCAAATTGGTTTTACATTAACTTTTGGTAGCCAAGCCCAATGGAAACTGCACGAAGAATCTAAAAAAACACACATTTCAAGAAGACAATGAACTTATTCTAAAATTGCCATCGGCTCTGAACTGCACGGCTGACAAACCCAGCGGGTTTTGTAGGTCGCTCCTACTCGAAGCTGTCCCTTGGGGGCCTACCCGATGTAGCGGAACGATCCCTGAGGGTCGGCGTGGGGGTAGTTCAAGAGTGCAAGTTCTACGACGCGGCGACCTTGACACGGTATTTGTTGAAACTTCCCTGCTCTATGAGTGCACTGAACCGTTCAGGAATGGCCACTGGCTCTCGGTTGGGCGAATATTATTGTTATACTCTGCAGTAGATAATTACTGCACGCTTAAGTTGAAGTGGCGACCCTTATTCAATGATGACATCAAGGGCAGGGGTGCTTCTCATTACTTGGATCTGCCGGATGCTTTACCACTATTCGCTTTTTTTAATCGTAGGAATGCCATTGGCCAAGGAACTCAAGTACCAAAAATAACAATCTGGTATGAATAGGGTCATATAGGTAGGCTAAGCACTACGTATAGACAGTACAGTGCTGGTAAAAAAAATTACACCTCAGTGGCAAGAAAAAACGCGACACGAAAAATGTGAGTTAGTATTTCGTTTGCCCTACCCGACATAATAAAGCGAGAAGATGTTAGTGATGATGCATTCCCTCCGCCCACTCATAGCAAACGTCCATCATCCCGCCAACCCTCGGCGAGCGTTCTGTGCGGCAGACGTGTTTTTTTTTCTTCTTATAAGTTTGAAGTCATATAACTTTACATCTACTGCATATAATGGGTTAAAAAATACTTCAAATGAAGGAATAAACCTATGCGGTAACTATGCTAGAAAAGAGTGACCTTATCCCTAACTTACCTATAAAGCAACTACAACCTTAGCCACCGTATTTTTCCCATAGGGACTGTCGTACGGCCAGTTCTCCAAATACAGTACAAAGATTCACTTGAAGAATCTTTTAAAAGGACTAAAATTTTCTATGAAGCGCTTTCCGCTCCGCTACACGGTTAAAATCCTGGTAATTCTGCCAGATAAAAAGAAATGATCTGAAGAATCGTGCCTAGAACAAATCATCCTCTTTTATTTTATGCTTTCGATTTCGTAGGATACCTTCTGGCACGATTCCTATAAGGCAGAACAAACACCTATTTATATATGGAATGAAGAACTTATAATGAAAAGAATAACAAAAAATACGTACATTTACTATTGAGAAGTAACTCCTGAGCTATTGAAAAGTGAAATATAGAAAATATATTAACTATACTACTGAACAGTAATTATCGATCGATAAAGTAAAAAAAAAAAATATGGTTAACTATCAGTCCGAGACGTAATCGTAAGTTTAGCAGCACAGTTTCTACAGAATCCTATATACCTGCAATCATGTCTACAGCCACTTCTTTATGCAGTCAATGAACTGGTTGTGCAGTCAATGAACCAACTGGCTGTACGGCATTTCATTAATCTACTAGAAAACCTCGATCTTAGTGTAAGTAGCTACCTTATAAAGAAATGAATGATGGCCGGAAATTAACCCTGGAAACAGTTTCATTATGTTCATGGTCATGATTATTTTTTAAGATACATTTATCTTGTCTGCTTAGTTTTTGAATTAAAAAAATCAAAAGAACAGGGCGCTCACAGTCCCATATCAACAAAGCACTACCATCCTCCTGCCTGCGCTGCAATAAAGATCTACGCTGAATAAGGAGCTTGTTCGAGTTGTGAAGTAAAGAATTAGTGCCTAGGTCTATATGAGTAATAAAACATCACATGAAGCACTATTTATTCTGAGGTTCAGTTGAAGCCTCCTTGCACCACAAAATAGAAGCTTTGAAGAGGAAAGGGATATAGTGTATGACGACGAACAACAAGGAATCCATTATTATTATTATAGTCATAGTTTTACCACCGTATCCACTCGATGAGTGATCCGTACAGTGTAGACTCAGTCTTTCTGCATAGCTCAGTAGGAATATTTTATCTCGGCATTACTGCCGGAAAAACTCGGTTGGCTCAGAGCGCTACTACTGGCAAGAAAAAAGGCGCAAAGTATAGTAGGAGACACTCGAGTGGTCGGCCCCTTTTGTGTCCTTCCACCCGAGAGAGATTAGAGATGTCCCGCCTACCAGGTCGGCTAATCTCGATCGACAGCCCATCTCACGGGGCAGAAAGAGGAAAGTAGAGAACCTACCTAACTTTACAATACTAGTCTCGACAGCAGGCTGCGGCAAGCTGCAACATCTCCTGCGGATAAGGCACTCGGGAACCCTGGGTGCGTGATGCCCAAACATATTGTGGCAGGGAAAGAGCCCGCCACAATATGCCCCTGAGGG
>LQNS02278139.1:6445375-6455808 GCA_001587735.2 Parhyale hawaiensis
TGTGACTGGCGTGGAGTCCACAGCGAGGCTGCGGCGGGCATAGGTCAGCAGGGCGTAGGCCGTCTGCTCGATGGCCAGGGACGACACGATGTCGCCTTCTTCTGTGCTGACGGAGGTGTTACCAAGAGGCCAGTACTTCACGCCGTCTAGGAAAGGAGATACTGCACTAAATTTAAAGTTATTAACGCAACCCACCATCATATAAAACACTATTTTACTGAATGCTTGAGTGTGTCTCCAATTCGATAAGAAGGATCAGACAGAAAAAAGTTCACCCGCTGAAGGGCAAGAAGGTCACTGCCATAGCAAGTTTGTAACACCAAAGGAATGGAAACGATGAAGAGACTTTTACTTTGTTGATGTTGATGTTGTAGTAGTACTTTGACGGCCAATATTTTTTCTGAGGCCATTAAGCGCAAACTGAACAGATGAACAAAGGAAAATGGAAAATACGAACTATGAAACAACAAAACGGGGCTTTTTTGAAGCAATTACTCTCTACCGTTTTTTTTAAGACAACGTGAGCGCGTTAGCTTATAAACGCGGACTTGCTCGAACCTGGGGAAATTCCACAGGGCAAAAGTTTTGTTTTTTATCCGCACTCACAAAAATGCGAAAATGTGTTCGAATTCGTGTGTGTTCGAACTGAGGTCCAGCAGCTCAACAATGATCTGTAGATTGTGGAATGTCTGTTACAACTGGCACCTGTTGCTTCTAAGTTCTTAACTTTGCTACGCTGGTGTTCTTCCTTCTAATGCGGCAAGCGTTAACGGACGGAGGTACCGTCTAACTCAAGTGTGATGATACCATGCCCCCTATCCATATTACATAGTTTAATCTGAGCAATGCCCTACAATGAACCCTATAAAGAAGCTTATAGTAAAAAAATGAAGCGGTAAAAGCTGGTGCTTTAGGTTACGCATCGACTAAGAGAGCTGTCGTCGTAAAACTAGCACCGCCAACACAAAAGCATTCATAACATTGACACTACTCTCTATGGTTTTTGATAGCCCATTACCGTCGTATACATATGTACTGTACGGCTGATGAATAAAGTTAATAACGACAATGACATCAAACAGAATACAAAATGTTCGTGGTGACGAAGCAATGCATTGTTCAACTAGCAACACAATACGCCTTCACTTGTACTACAGATAGAATTAATTTTGATCAAGTTTACCTCGTTTTAGTGTCCAAAACGTTAATGATCATCGCTAACCGCGGGCCCATTTTTGAAGCCTACGTTTGGCACCTGTTTGGCCTCTTGAGTCGGTCGCCTAGTATTGGGTAGCCTATGCAAGGCCAATAGGAGATATTCAGATTTAATTAGCTATCATTTGTTTTAACCGACACGTTTATAGCATACCTGAAGGTGTTTGGTTTGGTGGCACATACAGTATCTTACCCCTTTTTATAACAAATTCTTGGACTTACAAAAATATAGTTTTACCTACTCACTGAAAATACTCAGTGGTCATTTAACACTTCATTATATTAACTTAAAGGAATACATACAAGCTGACGCACGTTTTGGAATAGCTCTCGAAATGCTATTAAACGTTTGAGAGAAAGGGAATATTCTGGCATTGAAAACAAAACAGTGACAGCTACCATTACTACCGAAAGGGTTACGTCAGTTCCAAGAGCAGCTCTCACCCTCAACGGAGGCGAGGGCCTCCAGCATGTAGAAGGCGGTGTCCCTGTAGGGATGCTCAGCGACATGGAGGGCGTAGGTTGCCACAGCGAGGCCGTACCCGTCCTCTGGCTGCTGCTGGAGGGCAGCGGATAGATACTCGAGCGCCCTGTTCCCAGCGTTGCGGACGGCCGCGCTGGAGTAGTCCTCCACTTCCAGGATGGACAACAGGACAAACGCGGTCAAGGCAAGTGGGGATCCCCGGACTGGATCAGTGCCGGCACCGTAATCCATCAAGTCCTGCGCACCATTTTGCCTGATAGGGGCACTGGTTGGGGGCAAAGGTTCAGCGAAGGAACCATCGGGTTGTTGCTGACGGACCAGCCACCGAAGAGCCCGCGTGATAACCTCCCTGGGGACATCGATGTACCTGTCGGCAGACCGGAGGGACTTGGCCACGAAGGCAGTGAGCCAAGTGCTGCCCCGGGCGGGGCGATACTCGTCGAAATAAGCGAAGGAGCCGTCGTCCTGTCGGTAAGTCAGCTGCTGCTGGAGACGCAGCTGGAGCTGTTCCACGGCACGCTCCTCCAGGGCGCGACTTAGCGACCCCACGCTCTGAAATAGCAGGATTGATCATTTCCCTACTTAATGAAAACACAGAAAGAACAGAGTTTTCCGGAACCTGTGGACTCAGTTGAGGGGATATGTGTCATCTTGTCCTTGATAAAAATAAATCGTTTTTGCTTCTCGATACAGTGGCAATTTCAATAGTTAACTGAAGAATTTTCAAGGGATATATTGTTTAAAACTCCAAATACTGAATTGAACATTAGCATAAGCTGGACAGTTATGGGGCAGCTTGACTTTGCCTGGCGGATGAGCTTATTGCCAAAAATTTCTAAGAATCTAATTTCATATTGGAACTCAATTAGGTCTCTTCCAATTTTGAATAAGAACTAGTTAGGTATTTCGGGTAAATAAATGTTCCTACCCACAACTAGTGTGGTCCAAAGCCATTAAGGAATAAAACGGGAGATCGACGTAAGTCGACGGAAGCTGTTAACAGCTGAATTAAATAATAACCGGGAGCTTCACAGCTTGAGTACAACTCGTTGCTTATTTATTTTACGTCGAAAATAATAGGGAACTGTAAAACTTGGGGAGCGCAGATATTTAAATCGTTAGGCCCACCGAACACGTCTTACTCACCTTGAGGTGGTCCAGTGTGATGAGTGTGTCCATCATGGCCGCCATGTTTTGCTCACCGCAGCCGCGTGGGAGGTCAATGAGCTCGTGGAGAGAGGAGACTGCAGCAGCCATTACGTCACCCATGGCGGAAACCTGCAATGGTAAGTAAAGGCATCGTGGGATTACTGACAAAATTTTCATATTCTCGCACGATTTTTCGTTACGTTAGTTAAAGAGGAGTGCAGCCATTATTATTATACTGTGGGTTTTCCCGCCGTATAAGATACGGAGACTATATAAAAGCCTTCCAATTTTGTATGATATAGTTTAGAAGTTGAGTCGAACTCAAATGAGTTCTATTAGAACAATCTTGGCCAAGTGCACCATGTGTGGCAGGAAGTAAGGCGCGAACATCTTCAACTCCTCACGGCTTGGCCGAACAAAATCACTCAGCCGTACGGCGCAGAGAAGGAGACGAAAACCGAAAAGAGGAGAAAACAGAAGAAAGCGAACACTCGTGCAGGGGTCCCTTCCGCGGCCCCCTACACGGGAGCAGATAGAAGTCCCATCGGATGGGTCGCTTACCACCATTCGGCGGCCCACCTCGCGGAACAGAAGAGAAAATATAGAGAACCTACCTAACTCTATAAAAGTAACCTTCTCAGCAGGAACTGGGGCCAGATGCTACAGCCCGTGCGGAGAAGGCACTCGGGACCTTTGGGTTCGTGAGGCCCAAACATATTATGGCAGGGATAGGGCCTGCCAGAATATGCCCGTGAGGCTCCAGCCATTACTAGTTAAGAAAGATATATAAGGGTGAATGATGCCCAGAATTGCATTTTAAACTAATTGACTACCTATTGGGTATGATAGAAGTGCAGCTCGATGAATCAAGCAATTAATGAAGGAGAAGTGCACCGACTCCTACAGCCTGATCTCTGGTTTTTGTTATGAAAGATAGTCTGAGCCTCCCTAAATCTGTACTAACTTGTTTCAAAGGAGGAAAAGGAAGAGATATATAGTATGCCAATATAAACGAGGAGTCATAAACGAGGTTGTTCCTACATAGGATCAAAGCAAATGGCAGGGGCAAGTCGGGTAAGAAGAGGAAGAACAGAACAAAGCATAACCAGTAGAAGTGCAATATGGAAAGAAACAAAATGGGTAAGAAAGACGGACGTCCCGAAAGCTTAGCAAATAGCTTGAGTAGCACACACAAGCAATAAAAATGTGAGAATTTTGTTGAAGCAATACTATCTTCCGCCATTTTATGAGGATGCAAGCCACTAGTAAGAAATAGACATCGTGAACGATAGAAAAATTGAAACTGCGGGTAAACACCAAGACTCCAAACGAAAAATTATTTCTTGGAGGAAATGAGTCTTTTGAAAGCCAGAAATGTCTGCCACACGTCGTTGGGGCTAAAGAACACTTACCTCAATTTCTAAGGAATCCTCAACGATGTTGCGGGGCAGAGTGACGTTGATGACGCGTGCGAAGTCTGGTTCGGTGGAGGGGTCGATGTAGACGGCCTTGTTGACTTTGAGCTGGTGGCCTTCTGCCTTAACGAGAAGGTCGGTCATAGATACATCGATGGTGCCACCACCCTCGGCGGTGACCTTAAGCTTGATGGGCCCCAGCTTCTTTGGTACGATCATGAATGAGAGCGCTGCCCTCCCTCCATCGGAAGCCACATCCACCTGCCTGCTCTTGTCGGCCGCGGGGGAGGCCTGCTCGATCTCGTTGGAGAAATCCGGGAAGAGGAAATCACCCTCCTCGTTGTGCAGTGTCACCGTGGCCGTGATGTTGGTGGTGCCATAATTGAAGACGACCATCTCTACGGCCACAGCCTCGCCTCTCCTGACCGTAGACGGTACACGGACGGAAGCGTAGAATGGCCGGTAAGTCATCACCTGTGAGTTAACAGGACAATAATTTAGGCGATATCAGTGCTACCAACAAAGCCAGTGGATATTACCAATAAACTACACAACTTATGCTCACAATATAGCCGCAAAGACGTACATAAAAATTTCCATACTACCAGTGGACGCCAATGAAGTACCTTATTGTAGTAAGCAAATTTCATAATATAATAATAGTAAGCAAATTTTCTAAACCATGCTATATTCTATATTTGTATAGAAATTTATCAATATCTGCAGGCAACACTGAAGGCATACCGTATAAACAATTGGATGAAACAAAGGTAGAATTAATAGATTATAACGTATCTGCGGCGGCCAAAAACCATTCCAAAGAATCAACGCCTACATTACACTACTGGCCATCGTAGTTGTGCTGGTACTATAGACCATACGTTACATACATAAGCTGGTGTGATCTTCAATTTGATTAAAATTTAAGCAATTGAAGTAAGAATTGCATCTACCTCTCTCTCCCTCTCTGCCATGGTGAGGCCATCAAAATCATCTATGGCAAAGGCGGTGAGAGTGTACGAAGTAAGTGGCGACTTGGGCAGCTCCTCCTGCCATGTCAGGATGCCGTTGAGCCCTGTTCGGCGATGGGTGAAGAGCCACGTAGGCGGAGGAATCTGCGACAGGTAGACTCGAGGCTTAGTGTCTGGTGGAGGAGGTAAGTAGGAGAAAGCGTAGGGCCCGGCGAGGGCTGGCCGCGGAGGAGCGTTATACTCCAGGCCGGGTCCGAGATCTGGTCGAAGTGTATGTGTATCAGGGCGGTAAGCCTCGGGTAGTCTACCAAAAGGCCCGTTGTGGGCTGGTGGTCGATCACTGGGGTCCCAGCCCCTGCCGTCAATGGGTCCCTCGCCTGGCAGGAACGACCCAACTTTGAGGGGATCATCTCGGGGGATGTTCGCGTTGGTCATGACGACAACGCCTGCGTCCTGAAAGACGTCATGTGCTGCCGCAGTGCCGTACCAAGCGATCTCTGAACGAGTTGCTCGTTTTGGTCGAACCTGGTGCTCCGCTGGAGATCGTCGTACTCTCGAACGCCGCAGGAGATGCTGGTAGTCCAAATTTGGATCACCATATGGATCAGATCCGAAGGGCTGACCGGGATCATAGCGGTCAAGCTCCTTGACAATATCGGAGTTGTCGAGCTGATGGCGGTCGCTCATAATGGCCAAATTTCTGGAATCCATCGATGTCACGCCGATGATGCTGTTGGGCCTGGCAGACACAGTAAGAGCCACCCGACCGTTGCCAGAAACGTCCACATCTTTTGGAGCGATGGACAACGTGACCTGTGGCATCGAATGTGTTTATCAACTACCCGTGGCCAAACATTACCAAATTAATGAATTATCTACTTGGAACCCAAAGCTAACTAGGCACTGCACAGCGAGTAATAAAAAAATACAGTATCAGCCAAAGCATGTTTCAAAGCTTAGACAGTCACTTAGCATGAATAAGTACAATTACGGAAAGAAGTCGATGAGCCGTAAAAAGTGCGATACAGTTATACGACCAGAGTCGCTCTTTCGTCTTGTTGCAGATGACCAACCTTATCTTGAGGATTCTTCCTGACAGCGAAGTGGAGGGAGTCAGCGACCACCTCTCCGTCCGGCCTGACGTAGTACACCACCAAACGGGCTCGCGGGTACATCGCTGCCCCTGCTATGAACCTGTGGGTAGGAGACATTGCCGTTTGGTTATTAGTGGAGTTTTTCTAATGCGTGACACTCTGTATCATTTTGGAGTATATTGAAATTATAATGCGTTCATAGGAGCATCGCAGATTTACTCTCATCTCTACGCTATAAGAATGAGCGTACCTAATAAACAATGTTAAAACATTGTTTATTAGGTACGCTCATTCTTATAAGAGAAACTGACGTTCAAGCTTGTCATTATGGGATAAACAAGAACAAAAATCCCCGAAGTCAACATGAGATGTTCTTCGATGTGACTTATGAAGAAAAAACAACATGAAATGAATTAAAATATTTACCGTCTACTAGTACATATTTTCATGAGACTAATTATAAGCTATACAGATGAATATTCTATCTTTACGCACAGTCGGCCTCCATAACATGAGTATTCAATTGTTTTTTATATACTGTATATGTTAATTTTTGCTATCCAAAGTTTGTACTCTGATCTAATACAGTACGGTACTGTACATATAATTCAACCCCAGGGATGGCTGCGAACTCGGCCTTGCTATGGTAAAGACCTCTCAAAGTCCAGCACTGGGTCTTTGCCCGATCTCGTGTCATACCTGAACATACAATTAGACTCAGCCTGGCGCTATTCGTCGCTACTCTATATATTTTGAGCATATCTAGATAGAAAATTTTATTCCAGCTACATGGAGGTAATAGTATAAGATTTAAACCTCCCTAAATAAGTACTAAGCTCTTCTAAGAGAGGAATAGGCAGGGACATATAGTATATCGATTGACAAACGGGGAACCCATGCACGAAGGTGTTCCCACACAGGATCAACGCGCATGGGAACAGCAAGTCGGGAAACAAGAGGAACAACAGACAACAGTGAGGTCAGTAGGAGTATGAAAGTGGAAGGAAGCAAAGTGGGCACGAACAAAGGCCTAGTTAATGGCTAAGGTAGCCTAAACAAACCCCCTGGAGGAGCTACTCCCCATGACATAGGATGGGTGAACCTAACTAACCTAACCCTATGGCCCATCCTATGCCCCTGGGGGGGGGGAGGGGGCTACTTGAAGGTTACAAGTTACTATAGTTTAGGTATGCTGCCCAGATAAAATGAATAATGCAGAATAGGTACAAAAATCATCAAACTGCGTAAGATAATTTGTCTAGGGTTTGAACGTGATTTGTCCAGAGACAAAGGACTGCACAATAGGATATCGTGGCTATACCAGACAAAAGCTGCCCAACCAGGAAGTTTCCGACTCTATATACCGACAAAATCCTCTGACTCTGTAACCCTGTCGAACAAAGTACAAAAAAAGGTGCCCTCGAACTATTATTAAGCGCTTTAGAAGTCACTGTCAAAACCGTGTAGAGATGCGGTGCACAAAAGATGCTAAAATATTATATATTCGACACAAATAAAGTGTCAACTGAATGACGCTGTAGGAACAGATTGTCCTTGATGATACCCTATAAAACCATAGTGATTATGAATGAAAAATGTGGCACACGCTGAGAAAAGTGTTGTCCTAAAACCAGTGCGCTTTTCCGGGTACTGATGGGACATATCTTCCTTGACGTGTTCGTGCAACGAGGGAATTGTAACATTCGCGCTGTAAAAGCATGCCAATGTAGGTGTTTACTGGCACTGCACGCGTTCATTTTGGGACTACGCACTTCCCAACGCACTTTACTGTATTTTAATCCTCCCAAGCCCAGGCGCTGCAATAATGTTTACAAAAGAGGAAAAAAAAAGAGACAAAAACTTATGAGGTGGGAGAAGGGGGCTGAGAATCACACTTCCCGTCTCCAGGGGTGGGAGTGCCCCAATCCCCTCCCTCCAGTTCAGAGCTGTCGTTGTATTTTCGGTGCAGCGGATGGGGGGGGGGCTGAAGTGGGTGCGTCCCGGGGAACCAAAAGTGAGCGGAGCTAGGTCCTAGGCCGGAAGCGGATTTGAGTGCCTTACACCCAACTATAATGGTAGGTCGAAACAGGAGGGCATCACCTTTACTGAGAAGGACAACACAAAAGAAAAGGAAGAGACGAGTGGTACCCACCTGAAGGTGTGAGTGGTACCCTTGTGGGCCTGGAGAGTGGTAGCGTAGAGTACGTTGCCTCTGGCGAGTACTTCGTACACAAAGTACACCATGCGCTCCGTCGAGTTCAGGGCCACCAGTACCTCTTCGCCAACCTAAACAATATTGAAATTGGTAACATGGTAAGAAAGTGCATTTGTAGACGTAGCTGAACATATCTTCCTAGATGTAGAAGCAAGTACCCAGGACTACCGAAATACCTACCAATACGCAGATGTAGAAGAACGTGCTTTCTTAGACTCACATAAAAAAAACATCACGGAGTCCGAAGCAAGCACCAAACAAACTTAATAAATACCCGACTACACTAGCATAGCAAAAGTGTAGTACTAGCAAGCACCAGACCATACTAGGACCCACTAGTTAGTATTGGGTACTCACTGTAGGGGTCTCAGTTAGCAGGGTGGCCTGCAGGAAGGCTCCAGCAGGACTATGGGCTCGGGGCACCTCACCCAGCCACTGCGTCAGGTCTTTGTACTGCGCCTCCAGTGCTAGAGTCCATGAGGGCCCGGGCCTCTCCAACGGAGGGTACACCTCCAGCCGGACCAGACCTGCAACCAGTCAATGTTAGGGATTGCTAGGGATGACCTGTCTTTGTCCATATATGATTTTGTACGTGTATACGTATCTTTATGGGTTTACACTAATGAGAGTGTGACCCCAAAACCAAGACTCCTTGCGGTTGATTGATGGGCAATACACGTCACTTTGTGCTGCTCACACAGCACGGCTATCGGCCGGTATTTCTTTCGATGCACGGGGAGGCGTGCCAGTTGTGGGACTACCTTGTCCTCTCAGTGTACTTATCGGCAGACGTCAGCACAACCATGTATGCCTACATTGCTGCGCCAACCTATTACACAGACCAATACTGCGTTTCTCACATAGGAGTGACCACAGATTCTCTTGATGCCTCTTCACAGCTTCAGCTGTTTCACAATACAAAATATTACCATCATCACATTGATTAATTCAGTCCTTTCTCTCCACAAACGCGATCTAACTGAGGAAATAAGGGGCATATAACATGTCAATAGAAATAGGAAACCCTTGCGCGAGGGTATTTCCACACAAGATCAACGCACATGGAAACAGACAGTCAAGAAAGAAGAGGAAGAATAGAAGAAACCGAGGTTAGTAGAAGTTTGATTCCAGTAAGAAGCAAAGTGGACACGAAAGACAGACATCACCAATGCCTGGATCTGGGTAAGGTACATTAAAGGGCTGCTCCCCATAAAATATGATGGGTGAACCTAACTAACTTAACTCTATTGCCTATGGCCATCCTATGCCCCATGAGAGGATACAAAATAGCAAAATGGTACTGAAATGTGGAGCAACGATTAGGCACGCAGAAGAGCACTGGACTCCTCACCAGTGGAGGGGATGCTGTGGCGAGACTCGATGAAAGCAGATTCATCACGAAGGAAGGCGTGGCGAATTGTCACCTCGCCACTGGTGACGGGCGTGTCGTCCTGGTATGACACTTGCAGCTGTGACGAAAGACGAAAAGGTGAATTTGCGCAGGTGAAATCACCCTCGCCTAAAATCGACGTGCGGACAAGTGTTGTCCGTTTTTCGCACTTTAGGCCCAAATTTCGGGTATACCCGAACTAACTTCGGGTAAATTAGTAAATATTCGGGTTCTATGTCGGGTAGGTTAGGGGGGCAAGGCCTGTTTTTTTCAATTAGAAATTTTCGGGTACCATCGCGTTTAATCAATGGTAATTATGGGTTAGGCTATGTATGCATGTGTATACTACGGCACACCTGGACTGTAAACTATTTTTACCTCCGCCAAGGAGGTTATGTTTTCGTCGTGTTTGTCTGTCTGTCTGTCTGTCTGTCTGTCTGTCTGTCTGTCTGTCTGTCTGTTTGTCTGTCACCAGGATAACTCAAAAAGTTATGAACCGA